>JAZDUA010000775.1:352500-417500 GCA_038098605.1 Gryllus longicercus
TTTGTTGCTATATCCCATGAAAAAATCGAATTTGTTTCCTCCCTTAGTCCCTAGATATTTGTTATAGCCATTTCGACACACTGCGTCGACAGACATCACTATGCTTCATTAGCTTCAATATAATGCCCATTCATTATTATATGCCCACATTTTGTTGATCTCTTCATTTCTCAGTTGGGGTAGGTGCAGAACTGGGGATACGGGTAGCTATTTAGTTAGAAATACTAAAAATACAAATATGTAGTTCATTTACTGATGCACATTAGTTTTCTATAACACAGGATTGAAAATGTATAGTTTTTCAAATGTTGCTAACCTCACTTTGTTGGTACTTTTATTCATTATTCAACAGTGAAAGGGTGAGAAAGAAATTCTGGAGGTCAAGAAAACATTGGCAGATTGTACTTCTTCGCCATATGTCGCTTACAGTTTTTACTATTCTTTGACAAAAGTAATTTGGATTGGATCGGAAGATGATGTTTGATGCTAATTGTGTAGGCTGGAGTCTTGTCATGCAATTTAGGTCAGTTTCCCAGTCATGTGGCATTTACTTTTGTCAAGTTTGACATATCAATGCTGTGATCAGTACTTACGTATAATTTGCAATATTTTAAAAAAAATCAACTTTAATTCAATAGAGGTAAAGACTCAATAAATTACTGTTAATAAGCGAATAATTTTGAGATTTTATGGGAAAATATCAATATGGAAAATTATGCATTGAGATTTCATTGAGTAACTTATAAAGTTTGGCTGTGCATGATTTTTAGCTTGGTGATTTTATGTATTGAAATTAAAATATCACATTTAGAGTTTGTTGAATTTGAATTGTGGACAGAGTGTCTTTTCAACATTGATGTAATTAGCAACTAAAAGATTGCCATTTATTGCTACTTTAGCATGTCTATATTTCTCTTACTCTAAAGTTACAAATATTTTTGTTTTGGTGTTGGGTTGATTCTTTTTCTGACACTACAATGTTTTTTCTTATGGTTTGTCCAGCACGGCGTAAACCAGGCTCAAAGCCCCGGCGAGTAATTCAGAGTCCCTCACCAGTGACAGTGCTAGGGAACTCTGCACCAACTGCAACCATTGGTGCCAGTGTTTCTCCCAGTCCCACTGGGTCACCAAGTGCCCCCCTGGGAAGTCTAGCTACCAGCATCCCAGCAGCACCTAGCGCCTCTCTGGCCCAGCTGTTTGCTGCTGCAGATGCACCACGTCCTGCCAGCCGCAGTGGCACTCTTCCTGCTGTGACAACTCCCACCCCTGCTGACACTGATTCAGAATCCCCCCCAAAGGTACGCTGAATACTGTTTTCTATTTTATTGCCCTATTAGTATGTTCATCTTAGACAAAACATAGACAAAGATTACTAAAGTGGGGAACATTCTCATTAAGATTATTACATGTGTTTGATAAAACGATAAGAATAGACTCCCACTTTATATTTAACTTGGCAAAATCTCGTCCATTTTTAACTAATACTTACCACTCAGTCTCATTAAAATCACAAATTGTCATGTTTATGAGAAAGCAAAGTCTTTCTGTCTTTGCTAATATAATTTTCTTTTTTTTTCCTTTTCTTAATTATAATAATTGTTATCATCATTGTCATTATCTTTGTCACTACCATCTTCATCTTCACTTGTATTATTGTGTCTTTTCTCTCTGATTCTCTTTCCATACCATTGAACCTTACAATGCAGAAAGGGGACATGTTCACATTTTGGCTACTTTAGTGTTATGATTGGTATGCCTCTGTATTTCTCTGTGCAAAAAGGTGTTTTGCAGTATATTACATCCAGAAGCTGCAAATGTATCTGCAGAAAAAGTTACAAAATAAAATATTAATAAGTCTTCTTGCCAACCGTATTTTATATCTACTGTAAAGTTGTGAAAATGTCAGATGTGCCTATTCTGTGTTGGATGATTCAGTTGTCGTTTGAATTTTAGGTCCCCTTGAAAGCTTTGAATTTATGTTTTTGGTCTTTTCATCCAATGTACCTAACAATGTTCCATTCTGTGATACCAAATTTTCTGATGGCAAAAAAACTGTTTTTGGCCTTGGCTTTTTAAATAACTATTAACTAGAAATTCACATTGTTTAATATCTGCACAATCGAGTTGTGAATTCAAACTCATTGATCCCTGTACCTTAACAAGGCTATCGTTTCCAGAAATTTTCATGTTGCGTTTCACTTTAAAGTTATTATTTGAGATTTTCCCTTTACTGGCTTGAATGTCAAGAAAACATTCCTGATATAATTAGGTATTGCAGTGATGCATAGTTAATTATATGCTTTGCCACTTATTGGTACATTAGCATTCGTTTCTTGTCAGAGAAAGTCCATTTAAAATATTAATCCCAACCAAACGGGTTTAAGCTATGAATGTAACATGACCCCATATTTTAAGTAATGTTTTAAAGAATAAAACATCTTGTTTTCAGGTTAACCTGGTAATTAAACATTTAGTGAGGCATTTAAAATAGTAGGTAAAAAAAAAGACTTTATGTGGAAATTTGCTCCCACTTGCTTAAGACTTCAATTCATATAATTTATGCCTTTTTTTAACCTTAGCAGAATTGTAAGAGAAGTTTAATCTTTTTCTAGAACAATGTGTTATCGGATTCTGAGATGCACGTGGTGTCATCATTGACCATCAAGTGTTATATGGCAACCCCGCTCATTACATATGCATTTACTTCACAATTGCTCTGTCTAATGCATCACTAAAATTATTGAAAAATAATTTTAAAGTTAACTCATTTTTTTGATATAAAATAAATTTTGTGTGTATGCGTGCGTGTATGCGTGCGTGTATGAGTGCGTGTATGCGTGTGTGTATGCGTGCGTGCGTGTATGCGTGCATGTATGCTTGCGTGTATGCTTGCGTGTATGCAGGCGTGTATGCAGGCGTGTGTGTATGCTTGCATGTGTGTATGCTTGCATGTATGTATACTTGCATGTTTGTATGTATGCATGTATATATGCACTTGGCGGGACAGTCCGTGAATGGGCTCAGGCCTACCAGCGACTTCCCAGCCTCATGGCCAAGGTTTAAGGAGGTACGTGTGGTTAGCATGTAGCCATTCCCACGTTGTATTCTGGCCTTCTCAATCTGAGAAGTGAATTTTCTCGTTGTCACACAGCAACATATACCGGGACATTGCAAGGAATACTCACACTATAGTCTTGACTTGATCGGCAATCGGACCCAGGGCCGTGAAGTGGAAAGCAAGTATGCTGACTAAGAGCTAGCCAAGAGCCAAATAAATTTTGCGGAAAAATTAATTATGGTTTTTAATTGTGGTTTTTGCGAAAACTGATCTTTCTATTCTATTTACCTATAGAGTTCTCTGTTATGTTTCTCCCATTTCCAGTAACAATTCTTTCAAATATCTTAATGGTACCTATAAACTATAGTTTTTCTTTATATTATGTCTTCATTTCTTAGGATTCTTCTCATCGTGACAGTGGATCAAGATCGTCATCTGCAGAAGGCCGACCTAGGAACCTAGGACGTGGTGTCTCTAAACCCAAGAAGAACACCGTTGCCTCCCTGTTGGCACAGAGCAGGGCGCTTGGCATCAAACCAACACTGGACGCCACCTCTGGTAACGTGACAGTCAGTGTTGGGAATACGGTTGCTGCTGCCGCTGCTGCTGCTGCTGCTGCTGCTACTGCTGCAAGCAGTGTTGGAAGTGGCAGTGGTGGTAGCAGCAGCAGCAGCACCATTGGGAGTGGGAACACGAATGGTGGTGGTAGTGGTGGTGGAGGAGGCGGAGGAGGAGGTGGAGGTGGAGGAGGCGGCAGCAGCGGCGGCGGCGGGGGCAGTGGTGGTAGCAGCAGCAGCAGCAGCAGCAGCAGCAGTAGCAGCAGCAGTAGTGGAGGTGGCAACAACAGCATCGGTGTGACAATGCTGACTCCAGCTGCCCCAGCCCCACCGCCGCAACACCAGCTTTCCCTCCTGAAGCCAAGTGTCCTGGCCAAGGCAGCTTCGCCGCCGGCAGGTGCGCACGCTGCCAAGCAATATTGTCCTGCGCATTAGGCGTGCAGTTTGCTGGCGTGCATTCACCCCGATCCTTGACCCTTAGTTATCTAGTAGATTACGTAGCACAGTTTATCAAGAATGAGAAAAAACAAGACATTATGTTCTTTTCATTCTTTCTTTACTTCCTTTATAATATTTTTTTCTTTTTTCTCTGTTGCTTAGGACATGTTTAGGAATATAGTAATTTATGTAACTGTGTAGAAGCTTCTAAATTTGTGTTCTTTTTTTAAAAATCTGGTCTTGACTAAAAAGATATACATAATGAATATATTCTATAAATTAATGTTGGTGGTGTTCAATTCTTTTATTTACAGTTATAAATTTAAGGACAACATATTTTCCTGGCCAATGCATATTTGTTTTTATCTTCTCATTCTCACAAATCTGACTGTTGGATCAAAAGATTATCAGATTATGAATCAAATTCAATATTGATTTTTATAATTTATGACATTTATAATGCAAGGACTCAAAGGCTCTATGATATAATTTCTATATTTATAAATTGGGAGTGTGATGCAATAAATTACTTGGAACATAGCTTTGTCTCTGTGTTGTATTATATTCATATCGTAAGCATTGTGCTAGTAGCATCACTTATTGTAGCTACTTGGATGTAAATATTAGATATCCGGGAATTGACATGAGTTGAAAATGACTATTACTTTTATTTTATTAAGTGCTTTAGAATTTTGTTTTGGTCTTTGAAGTTCGTACTTTGGATACTTGTAATATTGTATAACAAATATGAATAATTAGAGATTTAAAAAAAAATGTCATTATTATTTTTTTAAGGTCGTATCAATTTCTATGTCATTGGCAACCACTCTTGCTTGTAACGGTATGGTATCTGTGAAGATGTCACGATATGATGATGATAGGGGGTGAAAGGACGAACACAATACAACCGAGGCGGGATTCGAACCCACAATCCTTTGGTCTGAGATCGCCATTGCACTACTGCCTTAGTGACCTTGGCCACTGGATCAGCCGAGATCTTTTGTGAGAGTAATTTGCATAAAAATTTTACTTAAAAATATTCATTTATTTCTATACAGTGGTCAGACAATTTCCTGGTTACGTCGATGATATAACTTGGTTTATTGATATTTGTAAATATAAATGTGTTTTTGTTCATTCAAATCATATTTTCTTAGCGGAGCCTTGTCACAGGGTGTTGTTGTACGAAAGATCTTATTTGTGTTCTGTACTGAAAATCTTTTGAAATTATAATTGATGTTCTTCCAATAAGTTTATTTATCATATTGGAGAAGTAATATAATAATTAATACATATATGCATGTACATACAGAAAGTTATGTTATGTTGCATAAAAATGCTGTTGAGATTTCAATGGAAATAAATTTTTGGTAGACATCTGACTATCCATTCTTGACTGTACATTTGTTTGTTGTCTGTGAACATACACATTAAACATAAACATTTTTCCCAAAAGGGTATTCCGCAGTCAATAAAGCTGAACCAGAGGCACTGTGAATTTGAAACGGATCTATCTTTTAATTTTTGGAAATACTTTACATGAAGCCCCCAAAGCATTTTCAAAAATGCCTTCAAATCTTTTTAATTTTTTTGTTCAAATGGAGCAAAGTGTGCTTTTAAATTTGGTATATATGCAATTTTTTTTAAAACCTCTGAATTTTCAAAAATTGCTTAACTTTTAAAAGTTGTTTCATCTATCTCCTGCAACTATGTTATTGAAGATACATTTTTTATGTTTTTGAGTTATATTGTGTCAATTTTGTATCTTAGGTGTTAGAACCACTGCGATATTGAAAATTCATAGCAGCTGAACCATATAAGAACCATTTGCTGTGTAGATAAGATCTAACTTTGGAAAACTAGATGCTAGTGTTCAATTCCCATCCCAAACATATTTTTTCTTTAAATCTTTTTGATAGTGCACAGGACATTGAATTCTATGACAGATGTGTCATTTTCATTAATTCTTTTGAAATTTGAAAATTTAAAGATGTGTAAATTTTAAAAATGTTGTCAACTTAATTTGATGAAGAGAGTTATTCGAAAGATGGCCAAAGTGTTTGTAGGAATAAAGTTGCAAATTTGTAATATTATATAATTTACAAGTAACACTAGGAACTTCTAATTTCATATTTGATAGGGTAGATTATTATTGAATATCTGAATATCGAGAGTGCAATTTTTAATTGCAAAATAAGATTTTCTATTGTTTAGTACAAGCCATCAGCAAGAACTCTTAATTCAAAAGGTTGAACACAGAGTATTTCTGTTTATACAAAATGAAAAGTGTGAAGGAGAGTTTATTTTTTTCTCAATCAGTAATCAATAATTAATACTTTATGTTGCTACACTTGTCTTGCTGTTGTCAAATGCTCTTGTGATTCTGACTTCACAGAGATTGAGAAAGTGTCTTTTTTGTTGTAGATCGTGATCGGGAACCTGCTGAAGCAACTGAAGCTACTGCTAGTGTAACTTCGAGTGAAGAGGGAGAGAGGGCTTCCACTCCTGCCAGGGTTTCTACTCCTACGCCAACTTCAATGATTGGTGGCAGTATTCCTGCACCTCTTACTCCTACTTTGAATACAACAGAGGACAAAGAAGCCAAGAAGCGACCATTGGTAAGACTGTATTTAACTTTGCTTTGTAGCGAGAAGAACGCAAGCAGTGTGTTGTTTTATTATCTTTTATTCATTTTACAAAAAGTAACGGCGTTGTGTGTAACAACATTTATGTTGTGAATCAAACAATAATTTCTTGTTGTTAATTTGAATTGTTTTCCATATTTTTTTCAGGATGGAACAAAAACGGAGGATACTAGCGGTCAATCTAGTCGTCAGAGAACTGGTGATGGTGTAAGTGAAGATAGTAGTGCAGGTCCTGATGTGAGCAGTGATTCTTGCTCTGCATCAGAAGCATTTCCATCTGACAGTGAAGAGGATGGAGAGGATGGCATAGAGGGTGGCAAGCAGGATGGAGAGGAAGGAGGTGGGAAATGTTCTAATTCTCTAAAACTGCTTCAATGTTTTGACTGGCCTTGTAGTTCGCAAAATTCTCATCTTAGTGAAGAATTATTGTTTTTTGCATCTTCTAATTTCAAGCTAATAATATTAATAATATTAATAATAATAATTATCATAATCATAATCATCATAATAATCATAATCATCATCATTATGATGATGATTATGATGATGATCATCATCATAATCATATCGTCATCATAATAATCACAATAATAATAATCATAATATTTTCATCATCGTCATAATATCGTCATCATTGTCATAATATCGTCATCATTGTCATAATATCGTCATCATCGTCATAATATCGTCATCATCGTCATAATATCGTCATCGTCGTCATCATCGTCATAATATCGTCATCATTGTCATAATATTGTCATAATCATAATCATAAAAATCATATCATGATTTTTATGATTATGATTATGAGTATGAGTATGATTATGAATGATATTATCATGATATTATCATAATATCATGATATTATCATAATATCATGATAATATCATCATCATAATAAAAATAATAAAAATAAAAATAATAATAAAAATGGATCTCATTATTTGTGCTGTAGAGTGCAGAGTTCAGTGGAAAAATATAACATTAGATCTCATTTTGTTTGTGAATAACCTATATTTATGTACTGTAGATATGTTTTGTGCCTTTCACATCCAACCAAACTAATGCAATGTCAAAAGAAAGAGAATTGCATGGAGAGGCAGAGACAAATTGCCCCTTCACTATGTAATATCAATATTTATTGTATAAAGTGTTAAAATGGAGCAGATGCAAATGCAGAACCATAACACATGGGGCTGGTTGCATAAAGCTTTCCATCTGGGCTCCATAGCTATGGGTTCAATAAAATTTATAGGTTCCATAGGCTATGCACCATTGCATAAAGCAAATTTAGGGAATCTATAACTATAGATTCAATAAGAACTTCGAGAGGCTACAAATAAATAACAACACAGTCGATATTTGAATACTACGTATTCCTTATAGCGTTTTGCACATTTTTAGCATGTGTTGCGTTTACTTGAGGTGTTTTTGGTTGTGTTTCTTAATGTGTTCTCAGTAGCAATTTTGTTTTTATTTCATTATTTTCATTTTAGTTTATTTTTTGTTAAATTCTTATAGTATTGTATATACAATTACTTCTTTATATTAGCCATTGCCTATTTGTATTTAAATAAATTAATTTACCTTCCATTCTTAAATTTAAATATTAACTTTTGCTGATACAATTAATAATAAATTATAATTAATAATGAACTACTAATCAAATGCCTTTGGAATACAAAGTAATAATTAATTTGCTATCTAAACAATTAAGTAATACGTACTAATACAAGGTGAGCCCAAAAGTTAAGGCATTTAATTCGGCAAATATAGGCAGGCAATAATGCACTAAAATATGTCATGAGTTTAAAGAAAAATAATTAGAGGATGTTATTTAAATTTTTCAAATTTTATTTGTAATACTGATATTAATACTAGCCCTTACAAGGAAATGTTTTCATCATTGGTTCATCAATAAATATTGTAATCTTCATTGGTTATCTATTTATTGGAAAGAAATGGTTTCACTACTGAAAATTGTTCTTAATGATAAACCAAGTTTCTGCATTATGATTGCAAATTAAATTCACTGATGAATCTACGAAGGGTTAAGTGTGGGCTGAACTATTATTTTATGAATCTTTGAATTTTAGCATAATTGAAAAAACTATTGTTTACATTTATTGTACTCATTTACTCACCAGTACATTACACAACTTTATTCTACTTCGTATCATGTACGAAGATGTCCTCAAAAGGGATTGGATGCCACATGTAAGTATTGGATGGAAGTTGATTGATATTGGTGCTTGGTGAATAAGAATTGAAAAAAGGATGAAGACAAAATATTATAGCAAAAGTTAACATATTTTCACAACCTAATTTAATCCTACTTCTCGTCACAATAATGGAAAAATAATGTATGAATATAAAATTCATACATTACAAACACATACAAATACACCTAAAACGAACACCAAATAAAATTCGTAAAAGCCACCAAAACACGACACAACACAACACAACACAACACAACACATGGACGCCAGGTACTGCCAATAACCCCAAACAAACAAAACAGCTGTAGTAGTGCGCAGAGCCACCATGTTGCTTATTTGTTAAATCCATAAGCATTTGTAGACCCGTTTCAGGACCTATAAATTACAGAAAGCCTTATAGGTTCCGTAAGTCTTATTGGTTGTTCTAGAAACACGTTTTGCTGCTGTGGAATATTTTATAGAACCAATAAGCTAGTGGATTCGGTATCGAACGTTTATGCAACCGGCCCATGGCAAACTTGTTTTGGCATTGCTCAATGTTGTTAGGTGTACAATAATTATTGTACATTTACGATAAATTATTAATATACACATTTTATGTTTAACATACAAAACAGTTATGATAAACATACTATAATGTGGCAGATGTGTACCACAATAATATTTTATGTGATTTCAAGAAATTTAAGTAACTCTAAAGAAATTTGATTAAACACTCTGAAAATGTGTTGAAAATAGGATTTTCAGACCTTTACACAGAAAGTCGGAAAATTTTTATATTGACCTTGTAAAATAACTTTCTGAATCACTATAAAATGTGGGAGTGTTCATTCATTATTCTCGTTGATGAAGAATGCAATTTTATCTCTCCCCCACACAATCTCACCATTGAGAATAATAAACAAACACACAATTTCTAAAAAACTATGTAAGAATGGAGATTTTTGAGAATGTTATGAAAATGTCTAGAACATTTAGTTATTTCTCTTGTATTTTTCAATATTTTCAAGAAAATGATTTCTGAGATATTCAGAAAGTTATTTTCACATGGTTATGATTAACAATTTTCCAGACTTTCTCTACAAAAGTTTGAAAAGTCCCATTTTTAAAGTATAATTTTGTACAATATTTTTATTAATGTACAGTAATTTGATCGCCACTGTACAATAATTTTGCGATAATGAGAGATGGTGCAGTACCTTATTTATATTTAGCTATCCGGCAATTGATGGTGACATTGCTTAACTCCAAACAGTACATCCTAGGACCTTAAAAGTAGATTTTTCAAGACCAAAGGCCTTTAGTAATACTAGTATTTATTTTCTCATGAACTATAATAAAAAATAAGATTTTTCGAGACATATTACATTTTTGGGGTTTGGCTGTCCTGGATTCCCTAACCTTGTGGTAAGAAAGGGGCATGGAGTATTTTGAATTTTATTAAAACCTACTTTGCAAGTATATTTTTCCATTCCTACAGATATGGGGATAAGGGGAGGTAGTTCTCAGATGAATATGCTAGTATCACTGAAGTTATATAATGTGGATATTTATGTTTAGGTACAATTATTTATTTATTTATTTATTTATGTATTTAAAATGTATCACTTACTTATTATTTATTTATTGTTTGGACTCTGTAGCTGGTTGGTAAAACCCTTTTTTACAACAGCCAATGTGAAGGGCTTCTTTACCTATTTCACCAATTTTGACCTTCAATCTTGCTGCTTCAGATGGTATCAGACAAATTTGAATTCTCTTTTGATGCTTATTCTACTAAATAAATTTTTCCGGAGTAACTCAATGATCCACGAGATTCTTTAATTAAAGTACCTTTTTTCTCATGTTAAGGCCATCTTTGTCACAATAATTTGAAGAAAAAAATCTCTTGTATAACACAGTGAAGTTCACTAAACAGTACAGGAATCGAGCAGTTAGGAGGAAGTTCGACATTGATGACAAAATGTGAGATGGTGGATTCAAGATAAAACAGTGTTGGAAAAGGCCAATCGCAATAAATGTGCATATCGAAGCAGAAAAAAGTAAATATCAGGGTTGTTGCTCTGTTCTGTAATTATTATTGGTGGGTTCAATCATGCTTTACGGGTGCGTTACAGGAGATTCAAAATACTCCAAATTTTCCGTTATGTAATTATGGACAGCTCCAACTCAACAAATTGGAGATCTACTCCTACGCACAGCAGCAAGCATTCATCAACTAGGCTTCCTTCCGAGCAAGAAAAATTCCAAAACAAGAACTCTTTGTAGCAAATGTACATGAAGAGAAGGGAAGGAATGTCATTTCTCTCATCATGACATTTCTCATACTCAAAAGCCGTTCGATGTGCCAGGATGAACAGAGATACCAGCCTTCAACACTGGGGTTCGGGACGTCGTCAAGGTCAGGTTGCCTTGTCGCCACCCACCCGCCCAGTCGGAGGCGGTGGCTCCTGAGGCAGGGAAGTTGGGGCGCGAAGAGAGGGATCCCTCCATCTGCCACTTCGCGCATGCCCAGTCCAGGTTTTTTTCTAAATTGGCGTTAAAAAACAGATCAGTCATGAGCAATCTTGTCATTTAAGCATTTGGCCATTATTGTTAGCACATTACCTTTTGACAGTTTTTTCTTTACTTGTCTTAATGTGTTGAAATTGAATATTTTGAATAATTTAAAATTAATATAAAATTGCTTTAATTTTCTGTGCAGGCCCTGCTACCAAGCGTCGACGCCTTGAACAGGATGAGAAAGAACTTCGAATACCTTTGGAGCAAGGCTGGCGTCGAGAAACGGTAATTTCTGGTGTTAGTCGTACGGGCGTAGTACGAGGGGAAGTCACTTATTTTTCTCCTGATGGACGACGTTTTAAACAGTATCATGAAATATTGAGGGTGAGTAGCAGCATTTATTGACCCATAATAGAAAGTAAAGAAAAGGAAAGAAAAAGAAAAGGAAACAAAAGAAAAAAGAAAGAAAACAAACAAAAACAAAAAACAAAAAACCCTTCAAAAAACAACAAAAACGAAAGAGAGAGAAAAAAAAACAACAACAAAATATGCTGTTGCAAAATGTGGAAAAGAAACCTCTCAAGATAAATGGCTGTCTGCTTCAAAGATATTAAAATGTAGTTGCATTATTGTTTCTTCTTTTCATATTCATTTACAGAAACAACTCGGTTTACTAGAACAATTTATTACAGTATTGTCAGAAAATAATGATACCTGTGACATTTTTGCTGTATTGATAAAAGTGTCATGAGTAAATTTTGTAGTAAGTGGAAAACTTTTTAGTTATGTTTTGCTTTGAGATAATAGACACGGAAGTGGAATTGATGGCCTTTGTCTTGTGCAGTGTAGGATCCATGATGAGGAAATGGGTTAAAGGATTTGTGTGAAATCTATTGTTGGTGGTGACACTACTATTTTGGTGAAGCTAGATTTGACTTCAGAGGCTAATTGCCACCGAAGGTTATTGTGGATTTTAATGTTGAGTTGATGAAGAAAGTTACACAATTATATTACCCTTTATTTCAAAATATGGTGAACAAGTTGCTGCATGACTCCTACTATTTTTAATTAGTTTAATAAAGACATACAGTGAAACTCAACTTACCTGAATTAAATGGAAATTGGTTCAATTTGGATAAGTTCAGGTCATTGGAGAAATCTCAGAAATAATGCAAAAAGGATGTTAGGCTTAACAAAGTCATGACTTCAACATTCATGAAATGAGGATAAAAATTAATTTACCTTAGTATTTAAAAACAGAGCTATTAATGACATTGTCAATTGCACTTCCCTTTTAGATTCACGTGAACAATTGTAATCAATAAATTATCTGTATTTGTTACAATAAATACTTTGTTGCAAAGTCTTCTCAGAGCCTAAAATTCTTTGTTTTTATAATTATGTTATTGTCTTTTTAAAATAAATGCTTCATTTGTATATTCATTAGTATATATAGTAGACTTGGTATCAAATTGAAACTACAAATTACGGAACAAAATACAAATTAATGAACACATTTGTTGCAGTCTCAGAAAGACGATTAAAAGGAATGTGGCAATGTCAAATGACAAGCTTAATATTTGATAAGTGGATTTGATGATTATTGAATTCAGAGAAGCCCCAACATTCCTAAAATCAATTGCGGCATCACCCAGCAATGCACTGCCATACAGCGGCAACTAATTTATACATATGTGCATACTCCTTTTTAAATAAGTGTTTTTTCCCTGATGGTTTCTGTAGTGAACAAGGAGCCTCATTTAATCAGGATGCAGATAATTATGTCTTCTGTAGTTACAGTATGGGGGGGGGGGGGGTGTATATGAATTTTGAATATATAATATTTTCAATGAATTTTTAAACCCTTTGCTGTTTGGTGCAGAAATACTGTTGTAATCTTAAACCCGAGTAAGAACATAACTATCACCATTACCAGCTCTAGATTGGTAGTTTACATGGATGAAATTCTATGGTGTTGGAGAGGATGACATCCGTGAGAGATTATACTTTATGATTATGAAGCCAGTACTGAGGTACTGATCAGTTGTTTGTTAACCTTTTTTTGCAAACAATACAAATAGATTAGAAACTGTTCAGCACAAGTTTTTCAGGATTGCTGCACTTGGTACAGGGTTTGAAGATTCCTTCATTAATAAAGAATATGGCTAGATATCCATTAGGTTGAATATTGCAGCACTGAAATTGAGCAGGGAAGTTGTGGATGTGGGTTTTTTGTGAGAGATGCTCAATAGTAACCTTGATTGCCGATTTTTGCTGAATTAGTTGGAATTTTTAGAGCGCCAACTTTTTGGTCTAGAACAACATAGACATTAACAGAGTGTGTAATACTAATGCTATTGAGATAAAGTTGACTGAGAAATCTGATGTGTTTTTATCAACAATGTCAGGAGCATATTCTATAAATTCAAAAGTCATTATTTTGTAAATTTTGAATGTCTTTATTTTGTGTTTTTTTCCGAGTGTAAATTTTTTGTTTATTACTTTACATGCAAATATTACATACTTTACATTAAAATTTTGTGTATAAAGTTGGCCAATTATTTTTGAAATAGAATTTTTTTTTAAAAAAATTATTTAAATGTATATCATCATTTGGATGGTAGCAAGAACACCTTCCTTTTGTTGACAGTTTCTCTGGAAGCAGAATGTCACTGACCTTACCCGTGACAACTTCAGCTTTTCTTCAAAAGTGCTGCTGGGTGATTTTCTGCAACCTGCATCAAGTCCAACAGAAGAACCCTTGCGTCTGTCAGAGGAACAGGTTCTACGCCGTCTGGAAGAAATACGTGCTGCTCTTGGTAGTGGCAGTCGTCAACGACACAGTTCAGCTGCAAAGTGAGTGAAAATCTTTTTATTACACTTCACCTTGAGAAAGCATAACGTATACTGGTTATTTGCTTGAAAATATTATGTATTGTGTTTTTTTATAAGATATTAATTCAGCAAACCTTGTAATTTACGTTTTACTCTCATATACGCCAATTTCCTTTGGTGCCAATGTAAGGCCTATGTTTACTACATTTCTTTCAAACCATTAACAACTAGATATGAGGAACACTTCCTGTAAACCTATTTTGGTAGCCATTTTTAAATTGATTTTGGTGCAAGTTGAATTGCTATTTCTGGGTGTGTTAGTGACCCATAGCTACCTGCTTTGAGTCCATTCTGCAGTGTGTGCACTATTGCATGCATTGGATGTTCCTTTCAATTGTGATGGACCATTGATGATTGCTTCAAATTATTGTGATGAATGGTAATTGTTTCAAATGATTGTGGTGACTGGTCATTGTTTCAAACTGTGTAGTGACTGGTGATTATTTTGAATGTAATGAATGAAAATCCAAGGAGGTGACATGGAGAAAAAGGAAAGACGATGCATTTCTGTTGAAGAAAATATGAAGATGTTATGTTGTGTAGATTTGCACGTGAGAAAACATGTTTCATTAGAAAAAGGAAATTCAACTATTAGTCTACAGGAAAAGCACTGCCATTTTAAAGAGAATGAGCATGGGAATTTTTGCAAAAGAGTGGTGCTATGTCAAGGAAGAGGAAATGTATATTTAGACATCAAACTATGCTGAATTGGATGTCTTGTGGTGGAGTGGTTAGTTTGCAGCCGAGCAGTGGTCTTCAACCCACAACCTAAAGCTTAGATTTTGATGGCCCTCAAATAAATAATTATTTTATTTACAATTCAGCCCATTACTTAAATTTTTAGCTTATTCAAGCCAATATTGACAATTAATATCAAAGAAACAGGTCTTCCTTTAAATTCAAAAAGTTACTATGCTTTGTGTTGTTATTTATTTACATTGCAAAGAGGAAGACAAAATATAAAACATACTGAAATACTTCTTTATTCTCCCTTTAATTTATTAATTTTTCTTCCAATAATTATTCCTTGTCCTCTTTATATCTCTATTTGAGTTTAAATTTGGCTAGCTCAGATTTTAATGCAAGGCACAGTAATACTTACTTCTCAGAGTCTGAATACATTGTATTCTTCTTCAGTAGATTGAAAATAACTGTTCTTACAACTGTCCACGGCTGGTAATAATTTTTATGACTTTTGGAATAAAAACAGGAATTGGTGGTTTTTCTACTATTCAAACATACTAATAAGTGATTTTTTACTGAAATTACAGCAGTGTAAGGATTATCTACTGTAACTAATTGTTTAATAAATTAAATCTTTCACTCTTTTTAGATAATGGAAAAAATTAAATGTTTATCTTTGGATACAGATTAACAAGAATAATTTGTCTTTAAATTAGATGGCCATTGTCACTATACTTCTCATTAATCTATCATCATCAATAAATTACCAGAAATTATGCTCTATAGCCTGTTTCTGTTGGTTTATTATGGTATTCTTGGTAGATTCTCAGTCTTCCAAGTGTTCCTGCTGTTGCCACCTCTTTAGTGGTCTCCTTCTATCTCTGATCCCTGTTGGTTTGTACTTCCAGATTAATTTTGGAAATCTGTTGTTGTTCATTCTCTGTAAATGATCTTTCCATCTCCTTTGAGACTTCTATCTCTTCTACTAAACATTTGGTTTTTAATTTTTTTCTAAAGTCTTTATTTCTGAGTCTGTCTTTTCTTGTGATTCTCACGAGATGTCTTGAGAAATCTCATGTTTGCCACCTGTAGTATTTGTTTGTCTATCTCTTTCATTACCCATGTTTCAGAGACATACATGATTCTAGATTTAGCAGCTATATTGTAGAGTTCCAGTTTTGTTTCTGGGTCCATGTCTCTGCCAAAGTGTCTCTTGATTGTTCCAAATATTCTATTGTAATTATTAAGTTTGTTTTCTGTCTTCCTGAGTTTGGTTATATACACTTAAGATATTTCCAAGGTATGAAAATGTATGTACTTCTTCCACAACTTTTCCATTTATTACTATTTTGGCTCTCCTTTGTTCCTTGCCTTGTATTGCCATAACTTTTGTTTAATGAATTACTATCTTCATGGAATCTGGCTATCTGGATATTGGCTCTCCTTCTTAAATTTAAATTAGAAAAATTTTCTTCTAGGTTGTGGCCTTACATCCGACTCCTGCTGAGACACATTACATTCTGATCAAATTTTTAATTCAAGCTGCTCCTCTTGCCTGTGTCTTATTTTCACTGTTCCTTTTTGCCTGTTTGATACTATTCTGTTCTAATCTACTGAACCATTTAAGTTCTTTTGTCTTGGTAATAATGTCTTTTTAAAAAAATATTTATTTCTCCCAATTATTATTGAAATATTTTAAATAATCAGTGTAAATTATTTCTATTTAGCTCTTCGGCAATTATATCCCCCCCCCTCCCAATCATGTTCCTTCTTATATTTACCCGGAATTACCTAGTTTTGTAGTCAAAATTCGTTAACATATTTTAATGTATCTTTTATATATATTTATATACTGTTTTATAGTAGTTTCCTGAACTTAATACTTTTTCCATCAGTCCATAGAAAAGCATTAAAGCAGGGTTTCACTGTATAGGTAATATTCTGCATGGACATCAATCAAGAACAGGTCGGGGAATCAAAAAGATCAGAATGTTTGGTATTCCTTGAAAACATTTTACAATTGTCAATTTTTGTTGATTACTGGTCAATTTTTGTAATTTCATTGCATTTTCTGAGTTGACCTGTTTTGTTAAACATGAAATTCACATCATGGGAAAGGATGTGGCAAGGTGATAATTCATTTGAGAAAAAAATTAATTCTTGTATTGTGATGAAAAGTTTCTTTCTGGGGGTCAAACTGTAACTTAACATCTAACAAAAATCCTTTCTGTGGACACATGCTAAAAATTGATTTTTAGCAATGCCTTATCGATAATGACCTGCTGCTGCCAGGCAGCCAACTTTAATTTTCCTTAAGTCATTCATTTTTCAATGTCATCATGTATTTGGTATTGGGGTCAGTTAATGCTCTTTGAACATAATTGTGCCATACACATAGACCATTTTTCTTATGGCATCCATCATTTGACTATTGTGTAGTCCCAATTGCTGTCTTGCCCACCCACCAACTGACATGACTGTAGGGGGGACAGTTCAGAGAGCGATACACAATGAGTTTTGCTCTCAAGATTCTGTACTATATGGTACATCTATAGTTGATAAATTAAATTTTATTCCGCATTTGCAAATGATGTACTTTGTTCCTCTAACCTAGAACCATGGTTGAAACTAATACTTATACTCCTATTTAAACATGTGGCCCTTGAAGGTGGAAAAAGGGGGCTTGAAAAAAGGGGGGGGGGAATTGCCATCCAATCAGAGCACCAATATCAAAAATTTAAGTCATAATGAAGCTCTCGATTGGAATGACCGTTTCCCCCTCTCCACCCCCTCTCAACCTTGAAGTACCTCTGTTTAAATTGGAATGTAGTCCTATTATTACTTGGTAAATTTTTATACCTTTAAAAGTCCGTGACTTCTGTTTATAATTGTGCCTTTTTGTACTTTGTGTTCACATTATTCGAAACATGCAGTATTTGGAACTTCAACAGAATCTGTTTTTATTTTAATTTATTTATCTGCTTCAGGGTTTTTGAATTAATTAATAACTTCCTTATTTCGCAAAATAATGCATTTACTGTGATATTAAGTTCAATAAAAGTTATTGTGTTTCTAATAATTGAATCATTTGACCGTTATTGACAGGATTGAACAAGCAAGACTTGCACAGGAGCATAGGTTGGCCCAGCAAGCAGAAAGGGAGAAGGCTGCACAAGCGGCAAAGGAAGCCAAGCGTCTTGCCAAAGAAGAGGCTGCTCGCCAAAAGGAGCAAGTGAGGTTGGTATTCTGTTTCATGTCTAGTTGTTGTTGACTAAATAATGATCTAAGTCCTTGGCAACCTTCCATGAGCCAAATGTTTTTGAAATTAGCTCTTTTTAAATTAATGCCAAGATAAGATTTCACTTTATTTTACCATGCACCCCTTGTAGTGTAAAATGGTCATTGAGCATTCACAGAATACTTGTTTCAGTGAAGGAAGAAGAATATAAATAGAAAACTTTCAGATACTATTTTTTAAAAAATCCATAGAAAGGTGTGATAGATGAAACATTTGTTTCTTCAATGATATTTGAAAAAAAAATTTTGTTTGCAAGAATATATTATTATAATCAAATTAAATCAATTTTTAATTATTTACTCATTTTATAAATTTAAATTTATAATTTATTGTTATTTAATTGCAGTAGTAAGTTGAGAATCCAGATTTAGAAGGGACCAGACTCAGTGGTGTGTCTGGGGGTTTCATGTTAGGGAAGCAACTGAAAAATTGATTCTTAAAGGATAATTATTACCTCTTATTTGACAAGTAATCTTCTAGATTTACTAAAGAAATCTCCTAAAATATCACCTTAGAACATTGGTCTTTGACACTTTTTCAAAAATAAATCACTACTTTATGGAAAAGAAAGCCAAATTTGACACCCTTTCGTGTGACATCTGGAGATTTGTCTGGATTCTTTAATATGACCAGAAACTCGTCTCAACAGAAGCACTCTGTAGTCATTGTCGAAAACAACTTGCAAATTTCGCTATTTTTGCATACGTAGAATCTAATAGATTATTTATAAGAAATTGCAGGGCATCACAGTTTTCCCCTTATGAAAATTCTTTCTTTTTTTAACTAAAGAAAACTGATAAGTCAGATTTTAGAGATGAGAAATCAAAGAAGTTTCTGAAGTTCTTCAGAGGACAATCAGAAGCAGATTGAGGTTAGGGTGCATTGTGATGTTCATGCAAGTCAGCCAATTAAAGATATTTTTAATTTTCAAAATCATCAATTCTTGACAGTGTTAAATGTTAACGGTTGTCTTACAAAATTTTATTCTGTAAGAAACTTTTATGGGAATAGTTTCATTGTTGTTTTTTTGGTTTAAATTCTAAAAGGTCAACTATTCTCAGTCTTATCCCATTCATGATGAAAATTGTAACTCATACTGGAAATAAAGTTGTTTGATTTCTGTAATTGTGTGCATGTGTAAGCTGATGTCATTTGTTGTCTGCAGAATATTGAACAGAATGAGCAGCGTCTGTGGTTCATCTATCATAATTGAAAGAAAGCTATTTTTGATATTTCCTCTGTAATGAAATTGAGAATTACAATGGCAATTGAAGTAGTCAAATCATTTCATATGGGATTTACCCTGAAATTTTAAAGTGCTTTCCAAATGAGAATTTATTATTAGATTATATTTTCCCTTTATTAACTGCACGTTTGTAATTTCCTTTATTAATTGATTTGCTAGTTTCATTGTGGCCTCTGAAACTAGTTCATGAAAACCTAGGAAGCCAATACTTTCAATAATCTTTATTGAAATTCACGATTTTTCTTTACTATATCATTGAATGTTTGGTAGCTGAGTTTTAATTATTCACCCAGCATGTGATTAATTCTTTGTGTCTTGTAAAATGTTTTTAGTTTCTATAAGCATTGCAAATAGTTGCAACAAGCTGAATTACTCTTCATAGCCTTGAGACTATAATTCATATTTGTGAAACACATAGAGTATAACTCTGCATTTAAATACTGAATGTATGTTTTCACTTTTGTTCTAAGATTTGTTAATAAAGGAGTTGGCCTACCTCTTTCTATTATTTCTGTCCTTTCACCAAAAGTACAAGACAAAAACACTCAATTCACTATGCTACACACAATACAACACGATTTTTGATTTTACAAAATACCTAAAACATTCAAAAATCAGCCTGATGGTTATCACAGTAGAGCGGAAGAATAAAATCATGAATCGAGTGAAATTTTTACAATTTTAATTACAGAAGTTTTGAGGTGCCCCCCTCCCCTACATTCTAAACAATACCTGCCCCCGAAACATGTCGCTGGGATTTATTTATTATATACTTTGGTATTTATATACTATTGTTATTATTATTATTATTATTATTATTATTATTATTATTATTATTATTAATTGACCATCAGTATAAAGAATAATATATGTAAAATTAATGTAATAATATTAATGAAAATCATGCTATTTTTATGTATTGTTTCTTATTCACTATTCTTTGTATAACAAATATTGCTCTGGGTTTATGGCACATGACCTGTGAGCCTTCAGTTCATTTATTTGCGAGGCAAGGAGTTATTGTGTGTCCAAAATTGTTGTTTCAGTATTGCTACAAAGAAAAGTTGCATGCATTGTCATTGTGGGCATAATTTGAAGTCTTAAGTTGTGGGGGTGAAAAACTAAAATTAATTTATTTGTAGATTTCAAATGAAATATTTATTTCTATGTTCATAATGCATTACTGTCACAGAGGCCCAACAGTCTTCCAAAAATTATTGAGCATTCCACATGCATTAAAAAAAAATATTTTGCAGATAAAATGTTTATAATGTTTAAAATAATTGTAAAATTGCTTATTAATATACATTTTACAAAGGTGTACCAATTCAACAAAGCTCAAAATATTCAAAGGGACTCCCCCCTACTCTCTTTATGTTGCATTATTTCTTCCCTCCTTTTCTTAAGGTAAAGTGATATCATATAAGATATATCAGGTGTTATCTTATATATTAAGTAAAATTTAATATATTAGTAAAAATAAGTATTTTAAATGTTAGGTTGTAATCAATGGAGTATATTTTAAACAGGTTTAATTTTGTGTATGATTTTTACCTTTATGATTGAAAATATAAGTGATATTTATTTTTCTCGCAGGTTGTTGAAAGAACAGGAACGTTGTGAACGTCAAGAAGCTGTTCGCCGTGAACGTGAACAACGCAATTTGCAGATGATGGAGGTAACAATCGTCAACCCTTCTCTTCACTCTTTCCCTTTCACTTCTTTATCATCAGTTTCTTCTGCCTGTCCTACTCCACTTTCCTGCCAATATCCACTTATAAACCTCCAAACTGTGTGCTCTGTCATACTTTGTCTTGTGTTGCTCTGACTCTGTGAAAAAGATTGCTTAGCATGAAGCAGTTCCTTGTCATTTTTTTATATATATATACATATGCTGGAGTTTGTGTGTAGGTTCATGTCAGCATATAGTTTTAAATGTTGACATGGGCCTTGCTTACTTGTGGTTTGGTGTCTCAAGTTTCCCAGATGTTGATGTTTTTTCATCTTCTGTGTTCAAAGCTGTATATGTGTGTGTGTGTATATATATATATATGTATTTATACATATGTTGGTGAGGGTAGGGTTGTGGCTTACTGTACATATATACATAATGCACACGAGGGTTGGTTTGGTTGTGTATTTTTTTATTTGTTATTGAAAGTGGGAGAGAACCCACAAGAAGCAATACACTTCCGAAATAAATTGACAACCTGATTCTTCCGGGGACTCAGAGACACGAGAGAGGTCCTGTTAGGTAGGATAGGTAGCTTAGAAGTCCAGGGATCATTTTTCCCAGGCAGAGTGTGTCCCTCCATGTGGCTATTAGCATCTTCAAATCTTACAGGAGGTGCAGCTTAAAGGGAGGAAGAATTGTGCTGGTTGCTTGGTTATGTATGGTAACTGGTGTTTTTTGAGATTTCCATGCTATAGGTGAAAAGTTGAGAAGCAATCAATGTACTTCTATGTGTGAATAAGTCGTGATCACAAAATATATTAATAATGGTATGACTTTGTATCTAATTAGATCATCAAAAATGTATGTAGAATTCTAGACGTGTCATAAAGAAAAAACAGAGAAAGATTATATTTGTACTATGTAAGAGATATCAATATATTGGAATATTTCCTACAGTTATACTTATTGTAATTCATTGACTATTGTTCATCACTACCTTATTTTCTCAACAAGTTTGTCATCTTCAAGTAGAGGGTAGCAGTAGAGTTTGGCAGGATGTATTATATGCTATTGTACTTTTGTCATAAGTAATTGATAACTTACTTGTTCTGGAAACTGTTGCTGCTTTCTCTGAACTAAGTGCACACTCACCACACCTTTAATTTTGAACAACCTTTGACTGTTGGTCTTTATAAATCACTGTTTTAGATTTGATGAGTTCTTCTTGTACAATATTTCTATATGAATTGTTCATTTTCTTTTTCACATTTCTCAATTTCATACGTTTTAGTGTGTGATTATATTATTTTAAAATATTTCTCCTAAGAAAGTAGTCCATTTTGTTTTAAATTATCTCCTGAATAATTGAAATCGCTATCCCTTCTTCACTACTATGTATTCTGGGTATTGCTACTTTCATTTCAATTTTTCATGTGCCGTTTTGAAGAAGTTTTCCATTTTTATTATTTTGTCTAGTTCATGATTCTATAATATTTGTTGCTGTGTCAGATGGTATAGTTGCTGTACTCTTCTATTTGTATTGTTTTTTGTTGCTTCCATTCATTGGAGTGAGCACGGAAAATTAATGGTTTTCTGCAAAAAGCAATCCGTGGGTCATCGGGGAATTACCATAGACAACCAGGCAACCATGCAAGAAAGAATGACTACTGTTGCGAAGTCCAGGGATTTGGTCCCAGGCACCACTTACCCTAGATGCCTCATTCAACTTCCATTTCTTCCAATAATGCCTTATCCTATTTCAGATGTAGCAATGGGATTCATTTGGAAAACCTGTTTCAAACAGAACATGACCATTTCCTTGGTGCCTTTCTTCTCTGGAAGCTGAGTGCATTTGTACCTTCATGTCCTTTTAGTTCAGAATTATTAGTAACTGATGGTTTGTTAGGTAATGAACCGGATGTCTAGTAGCAGAATTGTAGCAAGGAATTGGAATTGAAACCTTGGGACAGATTCTTCCATTAAGAATTCCTATAGCTTCTTCTGTGATCACCGTATGTACTAACACAGCAGTTAACTTCCAATTAAGGAAACTGCAATGGGGAGTTCATCATTACAGATAAAGGGCAGTTTCTGTTGTGAGGTATCCTATTATCGGTAGTTTTCTGAAAATGTAGTTGTCCTCACTGTTAACTGTCTTGTTCATACTTACTGTGACAGAGAATTAGTACATCTGTCTTTTTTCTTTCTCAAAATCTGATACCATCCTCAGTATTTTCCAAATTCCGACGTCGATTTTCCTCTCCAATCCAGGTAGCTGAAGTGGGCAAACTTTCTACATGGCAAGTCATATGATTAATTAACAGTTCCATTTCTGTATTACATCAAAATAAATCTTACTTTAAAAATAAATCCTGCAAATAGTTTTAATGGTCTTCTGTTTACCTCAGACTTAACAATGATAAATTTGTTTCCTGCTAGAGTTTTTTATTATAAATGGTTTTCATTTTTGATGTTCCATTTTCTAACAAAAATTGTTCTTCAGGCAGAATGAACTTAACAAAAAGAAATACAGTGAAACCTTACTTAAACAGTCACCAACGGTTCTTGCAAAAATTGGCCGTTAATTGTGATTCCGCTTAATCAAGGTTATGAGGGGTACTGGAATCTAATTATATTAATTGCAATTCAATTAACTACATTCTCTTTAACATTGTTAATTACTTTTAACCCCAAAATACAATTTAAACAAGGTATTTAGGATCATTTGCCTCCTCGGTTAATATCAAAATACACCCTTGACTTGTCACCCATTATCATAGTGGAGAAACTTCCACTATCCATTCTCTTTGAATCTTATCGCACTAGATTGAAAGGTGCTTCAATTCATATTCTGTAGAAACTTTATAGCTGGGCTTTGTTATGAAGTAGTTGGAGAAAGACCTTAAGATGGAATTCATAGTGTGCTCTGTGTGTCCTTAACAGATTCCCAGAGAAGGGAAGCGCAACGTAGTAAACCAAAGGAATGCTGTGAAATGGCAAAAATGAAAATGCTGTTCCAATAAGAGATATTTATTAGAATTATTTACAATGGAAAGTAACTCCCCTGTGAAATAAGTGGCTCGGGATGTCATTATTCGAAGTAATGGGTTCCGTTATTCAAAGATATTAAATCAACAGTAATCTCCATGCTTTGCTGCTTCTTGTTATAGACAGTTCAAAATCACTTGAGGTGACTAAATGCCAATCTATGAAATGTGCCTGGCTGCTGGCCACTTACCCAGATAGCTGCTGAAGAGAGGGAATATTTATATATGTCGTATGAAGAGAAAAAAGAGAGAGAGAAAAAAGAAAAGAAAAAAAAGGGGGGGGGAAGAGCCATTAGTGGAGGGGACCTCTTTATAGAAGTTGTTTGAGCAGGTTTCACTGTATACATTAAAATCTAAAGGCCTATGTTAAAAACGGTGTAAAACTATCTTCTTATGTATTCTATAGTTGATGAAGCTGAACAAATTGAAATGTGAAATGAAAGTATACGTACTGTGATTGATTATGAAGAATTGTATAGTTAAACATCCGTATTTGCTTTATATTGACCAGGTTTAAAAAGTTGAATATATTAGGAAACGTTCTTTGATAAGTACATCTGAGGGCCAGTACAGGATCTCGCCTGCCAGTCCATGAACCGTAGTTTGCCCACGCCTACCTTTGAACATCCCTTCAAGTCCTTTTCCTCCCCCCTCAGCCTGGCTCAGCCTGTGATGTGTCTCAGGGCCGCAAACGACTCGCGTTCTCCTTGGAACAAAAGATGCACATCATCCGAGAGATAGAGCGCGGGCAATCCAAATCAGACGTGAGTCGCAAGCTAGGCTTTGCCCGCTCTACTGTCGCCACTATCTGGAAGCATCGTGCTGGTGTCCTCTCGGCATGCCGTCAAAATGGCATCACGATTCCTGATGATGCTGACAGCGAGGTGATCCATGCTTCAGCACGCCAGCAACAACGACAGCAGCAGCTGCAAAGGCAACAGAAAGAAGCCGCCAGTGCAAGAAATTTTACCGGCTCGGACCGGAATGCAAGCTTGCTGCTGGAAGCAGCTACGGTAAGATGGCCGCCCTCCGTCCCACCCCTACCATTGCCACCTTGAGTGGCATCAAATTCTCTTGTATCTTCTGATCCTTCCTGGTCTGCCTACATTCTGGATGTCTTCACACAGTCTTCAAATATTGTTGTTGTGTAGAAGTAATTCAGATGTCTTCTGATTAGTAACTACTTATTTCCATAATAAAACTTGCTTATTAAGAAGCACTAAGAAAATATTGGTTTTATTTGAATTGACTGCATATGCAGTTTATTTTCTAATCAATTTTCTTCCAAAATGTGAAATTCAGTATCCTTCTTAACTATTTCTTCTATTAATATTTTTTAAACCATATTTGTATTTAGTAATACTGTTTTTCATTTATTCACATGTAAATTATTTTGTTTCAACTTCTCTGAATGAGAAAAATGTGTTTTGTGATCTCTTATAACTTCTGAAAAGTATTATTAATTTTTGAGTCATAAGGGTATTGACTGAAATAAAATTACTTGATTGAAAAAAAACCAACGAACATACAAACAAAACAAAACACCTTATTTTCATATTTTATACTGAAAATTCCTTTCTATGGGAAAATTAAAAGAATATTTTTCTTGATCCAGTGAAAATCTAATACCTGTTACTGTGTGAAGACACCTCCACGGTTTTTTTGCCTGGAGCAAATAAGATTGCTTGACCTACCTTTCTTTCCTATCCTAATGCCTTTTGAGTGTTCTTTGCAGAAACAGTATTCTAATTAGAAGCCCTGAATCTTTTGTAATGATGTAATGTGGGTAAAATCACAAAATAATGATTCTGTGAATTACATTGTATGTGATGATTAATGTTCTTTTTGTTAACACAAAACCAAATTCTAATATTCATTGAAAGAAAATCCTTTGTATTTGCAAATGAAAAAGAACATAGACCTCTCTATTTTTTTATTTCTTTATTTAATTGATTTTGTTATATGTAAAGAACACTGCAAATTAATTTCTCTGACCTTGCTTATTCCTATCCTTCATTGTTTACCAACATGAACATCGAAGTGTGCTGCCATATAACCCAGCCTGGGTGGAGGTTTTATATTTTTGAGGATGGCATGACATGTTGACAATTGCTACTACCACCTGTATACACGGCATGTCAAAGCAATGCCCTTAGCAGGCCATTGAGCGCGTTATTGGTATATTGAGTTCCTAACACTTATATTTGAAATGTAGCAGGGAACAGGTCTTTGATGAATTGAGTAGGCTAACCACAAGTAGCTGAGACAGAAAGAGTAGAAATTGCCCACACAAGTACAACAGGCTGAACTTCTCGCTCGACGCTCACTCAAACTAATGCTGTACTGTAGTAGTCTTTGATATGTCTGGCACCTACCTGTCTCTCTTTGTGAGATTATAAACACCAAAACATTTCTTATTTCCATTTCCCTGGTTCCATTTCTTCACCTTCTCCATGAAGTTGTATGTCCCCCATTAAGTATGGTCATGTAGAATTACCGGCAGATGGTCTTGTGAAATTTTATGTATAGTAAGGAATACTATTTATTGCTTTATACATTTCCTAATATTTATATGGCTTATTTATTATAAAAGAGCCCTAAAAATGAATACTCATAATAAAATAGCAAAGACAATACCATATAATGGAGATTTATTCCAGGAGTGTTAATGAATTTATTATTGAATTAACTATACAAATGTGTTATTGAAACTTTTTCTAGGAAATGATCTTAAGTTTTTCATAGAATAACTACTCGAGCATAGCCTAATATATGTGCACTATTTCATGGAAATATTTCCTTTGGAATATCATATATCATGTTTCAAAATGTACTAATGTACTATGTCAATGAAAATAAAAACAACCACAAAAACTTCATTTTATTCTTTTCTTATTTAATGTAGTTTAGTAGTATAAGTAATTTGCCGGTTCATGTACATGACCTTCTGAAATGACGTGCATGGGTGGGGGGTGGTTCTATGAAAAAGTTATTCCTTGTGCAACATTGAAGCCTACTTCCCTTACCCCATGCGTTAGGTGAGAAATAGGTGGCTAGGGAAGGTGGCAAAGAGTGAGGCCCCTTTGTACCAACAAGAGTTGTAGGAAAGAAACATAACCACTGCTGGATACTAGAGGTTGTCAATTTATTTCATGGTGACATTAAGAACACAATGGTATTTCACATCTCTGCTGGAATATTGGAAGGTTGTGGAGCTACACACTTATTTTAACCAGGGTGGAACTCTCCCTGGCCATTACCTGTCATAAGCTGCAAATACATGGTACTAATTGGGTACATTATACGATGTTATCTCTGGTGTATATTGTATTATATAGCATATTGGTCCCATTTTTAAGCCCCTTCCAATATATTTGTGATGTACAAAGAACAATCCTGTAAAAAAAAAGTACCCAGTCATTAATTTTCTTAGGATATTACCTTCTTAATCTGATTTTTACACACTATGTTCGTGCTTCAGCATAGTATTTATTCTTAAATTTCTTTGTGAGAAGTTGTCAGTGCTGGCACTGCGTGTAGAAACAGTCTTGTTACAGATAGAATAACAAGTGATTGAACAGTACCTTTCTTTGCAATTACTTTGCTACTGTATATATTTAATTTAATAATTATCTCACACAAATATGATAGGACTTGTATATTCTTAAATATGAACTAATTACAATATATTTTACACTTCACAGTTGACAAATGTAATTGGTTAGGTTTATGGTATGTATTTAAACATTCATATAGTTGCTTTGTTTCAGTTACATTTAAAGAGGCAGAAATGATGTGACTGGAGAGCTATGTAATGCAATGTATTCCAGATAAAACCATACCTTAACTGTTTTACCTATTTCCTTCTCCCTAATTAATTAACCCTAACGTGCTGGATATTGGTAATACATGTAACTTTTGCACTGCTATTGCATGTATGTTTATTGTAGGTAGGAGCACTTATTTCTATCAGTGTCTGTTCACTCAAATAGCACAATCATCTAACTACTGTTGTCTTGACTCTGCTGTAAGTGTTGCATATTGGGAATAGAGCCATATGTGCATTTGTAAATTGAGGATAGATATGCAATATTGAAGTTTCTTATTGAAAGGCAGCTTATGTCTTTCCTGCCTATTTGGTTGCATTAGTTCTTTCCTACTGTGACTGCCACCGGCAAAAGTGTTCATTTAACAGGTTTAGTTGTAGCCACAATGTCTAAATCTGAGTGTTTGTCATCATAACATTTGCTTCAAGATTTAGCAGAATTGTGTTGGAAGTTATTTCATCTTTGTGGTATGATAATAATTAACTTGATATGATAATGACCAGCAAAGACATTTGCTACTTCAACACCCAAGTATCTACATATGTGTGTATTTCAATTCTGAGCATGAGGTTTGTGCTAATTGATATTGATCCCTGCCACCTTTGGCCCTTCCTGCATGGTGAAGACTTCTTGAATTTTCATAATTTCCAGGATTGTGTACATCAAGAAAAACAAAACAAAAAAATTGAGTTTCTTGTACTGTCTCAGTTTGATAGAATGTAGACTTAGCCATTAATAGTTGATTTTAAGTAAAGGCTTTATATGTTTATCTGTGATGTGAACCAGTCAGTATTATGCAAGAGTAGAGAAGAACTACTCTGTTTTGGAGTTCAAATTCCTTAATTCTGTCATTGTTCCAATGGGTTAGAATAGACATTTTCAAAAATGCGTTTCTGTTCCAGTGCAATTAAATATTTAATTGGATTTTATTGAGGAAATTTTATGTTATACTTGTTTGATTCGTGCATATTCACTGGAAATGAAATTGAAATTTATTCATGTATATTATGTTGTATGTAAAATGCATGTTTCAAAAAAGGAGCAAAGACAATGAATTGATTTTATTTCTTTGGTGGATGGTGGTTCTTTCTTCCAAATTTTGTGTGGAATGAGCATGATGAATGTTCGAGTAGTTTTCTTGTGGAGCATTTTTTTAGGTCCAGGTGAGATAAAAGTGCTGTTTTATATTTGCGATTGAGGAGTTAAAATTATTTGTGCATGTTGATCACATTTCATAATTATTATATACTGTATTTATGACTCGAATATCTACTGGCACACATACTTAAATTAAAAGGAACATAAGGAAATATGGAGGTATGTAACTTCATTACTGTTATGGTTTCTTTATCATATTGGTCAAATGGAATTCTCCCTTTGTGTTTCCTCTTGTTTCTTCCCAAAAGGTTGGTTATAGAGACAAATATTTTTATAAATATATGTAGTAAAATCTCTTCATATGTGAACGAGCATTTATTAGTTGATGTTTACTATTATTTTCTTTCAATGCAAGGGTCCTATAATCTTTACAAAAACAGAACATTCGAAGTTTATGTAAAGTTTCTTTCAAGATTCTCTTTTTGTTATCAAATTTCCAACATTCAAGTTTTCTAGGAAGATATCAGTGAGGGGAAAGATGTAGATTCTGCAAGCTCTTGCAATATTCAAATATAATTTTATAGAAATTCTACTTAATTTACCAATTATATACTATCTACATTCAATGAAATGTTCGGGGTCCATGATAAGAATACAATGTTCTCTAAATTTGAAAATAATTAAATATTTATGCAAGATTAGAGGATTAATTTTTTCTATTTATATTTTTCAATTTGATCTCTTCAAATTTGGCATTACATTTCCTGATGATTCCCTCCCCCCCCCCCCCCCCAATTATTCTATTTTTATTTTGAAGCTGTGTTAGTACATCAATTTCTAGTGTCAACATTCCATAGGCCATTCTATTGAGACAATTGACTAGGCTTTGATATCAAAAGGAACTTGAAATAGCAGGTGAGAATGCTGGGCCACCCATTCACTCGGAGACCATGAATGTCTCTGATTCAGAACTGCAGCGCCAAGTGTTCGAATGAAGTACAATGTAAATCCACAGTTCTGATGGCAGCTATCTGGTGTCAAAAGTCTGTTTCGATGTTATAAAGGTATTTAGTGGACCTCAAAATTTTCTTATGTTTGACTACATTTTTCTAGTTCTCTTTGTTTTAGAATGACTTTAAAATGAAAATGTTACAATACTTGTGAAAAATTTGTTGTAATATTAAGTATCTTCCACACCTCAAAAAAATCTTGAAAAATTCGTATAAATATTTGGCATGCAAATACTTAAAAGATGTTTTCTGTAGAAGTAACTCAGAAATAAAAAAATGAAATGTTTCTGAAATAAAAGAAATATTTGTAAAAAAAAGTGTAAGTAGATTACAAATTCTTATTCACAACCAAATATTAAGCTAAAAATGTTTGTTTTAATTATCGATATATTTACAAAGTCATTCTCACTCGTTTTCCGTGTTAAAACATTTTACTTTTTTAAAGAAAAAAGAAATGAAAAGAACACTTACTTATAGAATAGGGATAGGAATGGAGGTCTGAAAATTGGTATATACAGTTTTCTTTGTCCCAAACATGTTCTACATGGAGCTAGTTTAAAACATTTGTGGGCGATTCTTTACATTCGTATCTTGCTATTGCCTTTCTACATAGGATCTTTAGAAACAAGTTTCACAAGACAAGAATTGACCAAAAATGCATTTGATGTATTTCCATTTTTTTATTGTTGAATAAATAAACATATTTCTGCAAATAATTGTTTTCTCTGACAAGTCCGTTGCTTGAGAGTAAATAAAACCCTGTTTGTGTCACATTTGATCCACCTTACCATATGCGTCCTAAAATAGGAGCTTACTGTTAGAGGGTTAATTAATCAAATAGTCTAAATTGATTCGTTTGTGATTTAGTAACTTGAGTCGATGCATGGAGCAAAAAGCTAAGCATGGTATAAATCACATGATTTCACCATGCATTGACTCAAGTTACTAAATCACATGTGAATCAATTTAGACTATTTGATTAATTATCCCTCTCACAGTAAGCTCCTTTTTTAGGACGCATATGGTAAAGTGAATCAGATGTGACACGAACAGGGTTATATATTTATATTCATGTATTTATGTGACATTCAGTTCATAATATTTTCTCGATAATTTACAAGAAGAAGAATATTTGATTTCATTATTTAAAATGTGTTTATTTACTAGGCTGTCCGGGTGACGCCGCGTCCATGGCGAAGGTGCCGACGTTTCGGTCGCCATTCTGCGACCTTCCGGAAGGTCGCAGAATGGCGACCGAAACGTCGGCACCTTCGCCATGGACGCGGCGTCACCCGGACAGCCTAGTAAATACTGACTCCGGCCGCAGAAGCCTACGCTCTAAAATGTGTTTTCTTTGGTAAATTAATAATCTTCAATCTAGTTGAATCATTCAGGGTAAATTACCACCTTTATAAAATAATACTTGAAAAATCCCGTAGATTTTAAAATACTTCTTTGTTTCATAAAAACTCTCTCTACTCTCTTATGACAAACCTTTTTATAAAGCTATTCTTTTTTATAGATGCAAATCATTGGGAAGCTTAAAAAAAAGATCCTCGATGCTCTTCGATTTTGCTAATGAGAGATGGACCATGTATATAGTGCATACAGTATGGTTATTACTTAAGGAATTCTGAAAATTACAAAAGTTTGTTCATTTATGTGTTTATTTTTTTATTTATTTATTTAGCAAATAGAAGGATGCGCGGTCTCTAAAAGTTAACATTTTTTTCAACAACCTCCTACAACTGCATTATTGAGGACACATATTTTTTGGTGCTACATGGGGAGTGTAGTCATAGAAGAAAGATTATTATCTTGCCTTGTTGGTGTAATCAATAAAAAAAAAAATCTGTCTTTGTTAGTCTTCACATGAGCTGGCAATGTAGTGGCTTACAATAACATTTGTTTTCTTTCTTTTTCTTTTCTTTCCTTACTTTTCCATTCATTTGTTTTCCTCTCCTTTTACTTTTTCCCGTGTCCTTTACTTCCTTTTTTCTTTTACTTTCTTCTATACAACTTGTAATACAAGGTAATGTAATGCTGCAGGAAAAAGTGTCGATTTTTCAACAGAAAATCGTGAATGATCTGGCTGATGTCACATCTTGAATTTCAAATAGCCATTTAATTTTTAGGTGTTCTGTACACAAAGCTCATAGGACTTGCTTGAAGTTTTCTCGAAAATAACTCTAAGTTTCTTCGCCTTCATTTGCTGCTGTTTCTTCATTTTCAACTGCTGCTGCTGCTTCTTTGTTTTCATCTGCTGCTTCTTATTCTTCTTTTTTTCGGCTGCTGCTTCTGCTTCGTTTTCTTCTGCTACTTCTTCTTCTGTTTCATCTTCATTGTATTCTTCTGCTTCTGCTTCTGCTGGTTCTTCTCTTTTTGCCCAAAGAGAGTGAAGTACTCTTAGAACAACAGAGCAGGTCCAATTTTCATCAAAACCTCTGGAATTCTGAAAATTGCAAAAGTTTATTTGCTTATTTTTTTATTTATTTATTTAGTAATTACGAGGATGCACCGTCTCTAAAAGTTAACATTTTTTTCAACAACCTCCTACAACTGCATTATTGAAGACACACTTGTTTATGTGATATATGTGTGTGTGTGTGTGTGTGTGTGTGTGTGTGTGTGTGTGTGTGTGTACATATATACATATACATAATATATATACATATATATAATGTATATGTATGTATGTATGTATATATATATATATATATATATATATATATATATATATATATATATATATACATACATATACATACACACACACAATTCTGAAAATATAAATAAATTGTGGGAATGGTGATGAAATATATATGTACCAAATTTTCTCAAAAACTATCCTGAATTTTGTCTTTAAATTTTATTCCTGTATAGAGCCATGGATGTTTAATAATGACAAGGGTCCAAATTTCATTAAACCCTCTGTAATTTAGAAATTTCAAAGTTCAAATTGTTTTTGATCTTGTTCTACACCTTCAAGATTGATGCTAGATAATGCAATCTGTTTTCTAATATTTGATTTTTGAATTATTTCTTCTACACTTTTTTTTATTGTTTCTGCATTATAGTGTGTTAGAATTGCTGCAAGTTTTATAATTCATTATAGTATTATAAATGTAGCCTTCTTACTGTTGTTTTGACATCATTCTTGTGATGTCACAATTAAGCGAATAGAAAGTGATCCAAGCGCTCATGTTTGAACCCCAGTTATGGTAATTACTTTTGTTTTGTTTTTTCATTTAAACCTTTATAAGAACAGAGAATATGAATTCCACTGAATTTAACAGTAGGAAGTAATTTTCATGTAAACTTTTTAATTTTTAATAAATCAAAGATGTGTATGTTTTTTGAATTTCTCAAGCTTTATCCTTGTTTGATTAGGAGTTTTTCAAGCGATGGTTGATGTTTTTGTAGCGAAGACATTTCAACATGACAATATTACATAACTGTTACCAGTTATAGGAGAAAGTGTGTTTTTGTGGCACTACTAGTTTCAATATCTGTTTTTTTTATGTTCCTTCCTGATTCAAAATCATATTTTTTAAGACTTCAAATCATAACAAATCTGTTGCTATTATCATTGTTTTTAAAATAAGCTCCTTCAGCATATCTAATTCAAGCTTAGCTAGCTGTTTCGAAATGTTGGTGAAAATTCAGTGGCTTTTGTGGTGGTTCATCCCTATTATATTTAAAGGTTATGAGAGTAGAAGTGTTCAAAATAAATAATGTTTTTCTAAACATTATTGTGTAAAAAGAGAATCCGACATGAAGATGTTTCAATGCGTATCTTTTTTCAAAGAAGGAATGTTTCTAGTTCTTTTGCCTGATTTGTTCAAATCATAATGAAATTACCTCCTAATAAAATATTGGAAATCTTGGTTTAGTTCTTATATCAATGTCAATATGCATATGTTTATTTGTATTAGTGTGAGATGAGTAATTAATCCATCATATTTTCATTATTATTATTATTAATATTATTATTATTATTATTCATAAATAGCAGTCAAATATTTGAGTATTTGGTAGCAACCATATGAAGGTCTGTAGAGAAGAATTGTGAAATTCGGAATTTTTCTCCAACTATAGAGTTCATAGACAATACTTTATATTTTAACTAAAAACTTTTTGCATTTCTGGTCATGTTTGAATTTTAATCTCTTGAAAATATAAAACACAATGTGGTGAAATGTTCATAAATATGTGATGAAAATGATAACAGTATGTATAAAATATGTAAAAACAGATGAAATGCATAATATCAAAATACACTCTTAATTATAAAATTATATAATATATAAAATTAAACAAATATACATTATATTCACAAAATATAAGCATATATATATGTGTGTGTATATATATATAAACAAACATATAATTTGTTAACATATTTTAAATTATTCAAGTCAATTTTCAACAATGCGACAGTTTTTTGAGATTTGAGAATAAGATAAGACTTAAAAATTTTAACTATGAAGTAGTAATGTTGATATTTTCCCTGAAGTAACTTAATTTGTATTAGCAACTCAAAGCATTTATAGTTCTTATGAACTACTGCTTAATCAAATTAAAAGAACTTTTCTTATTTTCCCCCCTTTCTTTCCTTCTGTCCAAATTAAGAGAATTACTTTGTTAATAATCTTTTAACAAATTCTTTATTTTCTTAATTAATTTTGTTTTTTATTGGTAAGATATTGAGGTGTGAACACTGTTTGTAAGCCATTCATTTTCAAGCAATTGTGAAGGATGGATAATTATTAAGCTTACAGAAAGTTTGTTATAACGATAAACACACCATGAGCCAACCTATTTAGGATATTGAATTGAATAATTTGGCAGCATTAGAATTGAATATTCCAGAAATACGGTCTTGTTATCAACTCAAAAAATAAAATGTATTTCTCATAATTAATGGTTCAATTAATGGAAATTATTCTATTTGAATTTAACATTTCTGCATTATTAAATGCTGTTTATGAGGGTCGTTCCTGAAGCATTGAATCACTTATAAATATTTAAAGTGAAACTTCTTTTCTCATAATATAGTAAGGCCACGTGTTGAGTCAGAGGAGCAATAACAAATGGTATAATGCTTACTTTCTGTCAATGCTGTAAATCAGATTCAAAAAATGTTCATAACCTTTCAAATCTGTCTTAACAATACTGATATAATGGCAAGAACAACTTGATATGCGTCGTAGTAGCTGAGAAATTGTTCAGCAAAATTAGTTAAACAAAGGCCTTCCTCAAAAAAAATTCCACGAAGCTAATTTTATTACAAATAAATGTAATTATTTATCAATTTGTTTTGAATGAAGAAAATAAGTTATGAAGAAGCTTTGTTATTCTGAAAACTGTATATAGTTCTGCTACAGATCAGTATAATGCTGAAAACATTAACCAAGTGCACAAGGGAGTGTCTTGAAAGAAATCCTGCAAACAATTCTTTACCCCACATATGTCCTGTTCCTGTATCTTAGATGTTTAACTTCTAATACATGTGGTGGCCACACACTCACTTTTTTAAATGAAGTTTACATAGTATTAATTGATTTTTAAATATGAATATGTTAGGAAACCAAATTACATGTATTTTTCCTTTGAGTAAATATAAAGATTTGGCAAAATTCATTTAGGATCATGCCGTGTTTGTGCAATGTAATATAAATATTATTCAAAATGAGGATAGTTTTTCCACCATTAAAACTGTTAAGTTTTTAGAGAAATTACAATCATTTGTGTACTAGCTTTAGACGAGGAGACTAATGAAAATGCGCGCAATTTTTGCAGTTGTTTACTTTTCATTATTCAACTTAGTTCTGTTTTTTGTTCTTACCAAATCAGTTTGAGATTTTCAGTTACTATTTTCTACATTTGTATTTTACTGTATTTTCATTGATGTTGTAGTCATAGTAATAGTTGTTGTTTTTCTTTTATTCTTCATGGCATTTCACCACCTAACTAATGTTTTGAACATCCAATGAAACGAAACACTTCGAAGAGTCTGCAGAGTCAACACCAGCTATCTGCTTAGTATTTGTGGACCCTTGTATATTAACAGTTTTGTATTGTATGAATGCTTGCAAAGCTTCTCTTCTTTTGTTATGTGTATTTCATTAACACAAATTGGGTTTGCTTTGGACATATGGCAGCTTGATTATACATACGTCATGTACAGTAATTGCATGTTTTTAAGTTGCGAGAGTACTTTTAGTTAAGTTATATATATTTTAATTCATATTTAGTGTGTGAAGATGTACCCATTCCCATCCAAATGTGTATAATGCCATTTGCACTATCTTTCTGTGATTGAAATGGGTACTGTTCAAATGTTTTATTTATTTAATTAATTCATTCATTAATAATTTAGTTTTTTAAAATTCATTGCTGTTAAAATGTTTTATTTCTCTTTTTTAAATATTTCTGATCAAGCAATGTTTTTTGGGGTAGATATACCAGAAATCAGGGTTTTTGTAGAATTTCTGAGTATAGAAATTCTGTTAATATATTGTAATGCATTTATACCTTTTATATAACATTTATTAATTATTTCTTCAATTGGAAGTTTCAAAATTTGGAGGCTGCATAATCTTATGTTAAGCAATTCCATTCTTATTGATTTGCATTCTGTAGATGCCCATTCCAGTTAAATATTTATGAAACACAAACATAATGTACAAATACTATTACTTCCAATTGAACTAAATCATAATAACAGGGCAACATCAATGCATTAAAGAAAATGTTGAGCACTTGATTTTAAAAATCTATTCAATCTGATAAATCTGGTAAATTTTGCCCCTTGAAACAATTTTTGCTTTATTTGTCTTCTATATAAGAATCAGTTATAAGTATCTTTTTGCCCTAATAAAATGTTGTTTTTAATGATATTAATTTGTTTTCAAGTAAAAGTGTAATTATTACACTAAAAATGCTCTGTAATCTCAACAAAGTTGATTAAATTACATATAGAAGGCAATAGAAGCTTAGACATTTCCAGGAATGAGGGCAGGGGCCTGTGCAGGGGTTGTGCATGTTGGTGTGACTGGTGTTGTGTGTTGCATGGGGCAGGCAAGACGGCGTCGCCAGGAGCAGTTGGAGAGGCAGCGTCAGGAGGACCAACTTCGCAAACAACAGGTGAGAGTTTCATTTTATTTTTCATTAGTTGTGTATGTGTTGCAAGTATATTTTGTCTAATGGATACATTGACTCATTACATGGAAATATTTTTTATCTCATTGCACAAAACATTTTTAATAGTGTACAGAAGTATATTCTGTTCGATGGAGATTGAATGAAGATCATAATACAATGTATATCATTTCAAACAGTTATTTTTATATCATCTTTTTGAGTTTTTGCTTTGAAAATCTGTTAATAATTGTTGATGAGCGAGGAAAGTAAAACTTTGGGTTCTTATATCAGTGCTTGAATTGTTTCAATTACTCTGGTACTATTTCATTAGAAAATTATTCTGCTTTAAAATTTTTATTGAAGTTATTGCTGTTGCAGTATCTATTTGTTATTGTCTCCTTTTCTACAACAATTACTGTTGTGATATTTATTTACCAAAATAAAGTTATGAACTGTGGACTCGTCATTTTTTGATGTTGGTGATGGTTGTGAATGTGGTGAATGGCTGCTGTAGTGCTGCTGGTGATGGTGCTGATGCAGGTGCAGGTGCAGATGCAAGTAGTTTTGGTGTTGGAATCTACATTTACTACAAAGATAATAGTATCTGAGTTATTGCAAATATTATTAAACTCTTGATTTCAAAACTATTAATTATACACATGTCATTTTCTGTTTGCATTGTGGTTTAGATTCATTATATTACTTTGAATTTCTCCATTTTCTATTTTCTTGCATTTATTTATATTTTTATTGTCAATTTTAATTATGTCCATTTTTATATCCTTTTTAAATCATGTATTACATCTGTCTTGTAAACTTAAAGGATGGAATTTTCTGTTTATGGTTGAGGGAAAATTGTCTTTTAAAATGTAAATATTTGAGTTTATAATTGTTCAGACAATTAACATGCAGTTAACTAAAATTAATATCTGAAACCGTTTTCTACAATTAAAATTATCAACTGGAATAGTTTGAACTCGTCATTAGAATTCATTGAAAATATCTGAATGAGGGATGGAATTTTATTGTTGGTAAATTCTATTATGGATTTATTGACAATTGTAATTTTGTTTGCCATAAGTGTTTGAGATCATACAGTAAGTTAAATTTTGGTTTTTAGGTTTTCAATCTGAAATGTTACAAATTTGGGCATATATTAACGTGAGTGTGTATATGTTTCTTTGTGTGTCTGTCTGTCTGTCTGTCTGTCTTGTCTGACTGTGTCGATGTTCATGTGAGTGAGGCCAGTTGTCCACTTAAATGTCAGTATCTGTGTTTGTATAATGTGTAAGTCTACATGACTGTAATGTGTACATATGTGTGTTTCTACATTTTATGTATATAGTGCTGTTTTATTGGTCTGAGACAAACAGGAGTTGTTTCAGTGTATTTGGAGCAAATGTGATCCGTTTTCCTTTGAAATGTAAATTAGACTTTTTAGTCTCAAATGTGATATGCAGGTTTTTGTCTGGCATGAGTAAATGTATGTATGCATGTTGGAAGGAAAAAGGAAAGAAAATGTGTGCATGTGTGTATGCATGCACACATGCTTGTAAAATGGACAATAAATGATGAGGATATAAATGTTCATGTTTGTTGCTCCATTTTTCCTCACGATTTTCTGGGTATAAATCTCATTGCTTATAGGTCATGCCACTGTTGATGCTTGAAAATTTGTTTGATGTAACAGCAACACGAAATTATGCTAAATCTGGTGGCGACAATACGCTGAATTTTCTAGTATATTTTTTCTAGTGTGTTTTGTCCATCATGTTTTTGCTATTAACATTTAAGAGATATGTTGTTCAAATCTCATTATATTTTGCAAATGGCCCATTTGTGCTATATCCAGAAATTTTAATTTGTTTGAAATTTAGTTGCAGTAGTATTTTTTGTGTTTCTAGTGAGGGAAATTACAAATCATCATCAAGGCAAAATAATCACTGCGAAAGTAGAGCTATAAGTTCATGAGCAGTACAAGTAGTACTTATTGAACCAAATGCTTTCCTGGACTCTGGAGTGACTTAGTTGTTTAAAAGGGAAAATAGAATTAGTTCTATAATGTGTCAATAAAGAATGGCAGATCGTACTTGAAACAGTATTTCAGCAAAGTGGGTAGCGGAATAAGATAGGCAAAACTGCCCCGGGGGATACAAATTTTTTGTATTGAAAATTGTAATTGAAGAGTTAATAAAACACGTTTTTGACGGATTTAAATCAATTTACCCTTCGTACAAATGAAAAAACATAGTGTTTTTAGCTTCTTATATAAGTTTAAATTTTTTTAACCACATTACCTAACACCTATAAATATTGACTTTAATAATTCTTGTGATTTTCTATAGATGACAAAGATGTTTCAAGAAATATTTCAGACATTTATGTCAGATTTTTTACCCTTACAATCAACAAAAAAGAAAGGAAAAATAGAAAAAATTACTTTTAGCCTTCGTTTTTTTAAGAATATAACATGTTCTGACACAGGTAATAAAAAGGACTAAATACGAATTATAGCCCTGTAAATTCTCTACAGTTTCCCAAAATTTCAACCTTGTATCTTATAATTTGCATCTGACAGCTCAATATAAATAAAATGGTAAGTTAATAATTTCTTATTTATTTTCTTAAAATTAGGTTTTGCACACGTAAGCTTTCTGCGGCTCGAATCTATAAATTCTTGGCTGTCCGGACAGCCAAGAATTTATAAAAATTAGGTTTTGTTTTATTAACTTTCATAGTTTTTCTGTGTTATTTATTAGAAAAGATAATGAAACACAAAATTGTTACACAATTAAATGTATACCGCAACTGCGATTTCCTTTCGGTATAAAAATGTGCGTCGCTGCAGAAACGAATACAAGCTTCGGAAAGAACATTAATTAGTCTGTGTAAGAAAGCACAAGAAACAATCTTTTTATGTAGCAACGGTTCTCTGAAAAGGCATTTCAATTAATTCTATTTCTGTAACTCTTTAGCCTGTATTGTGTAAGATTGATCATTGTAACTTGATTGAGATGAAGGTTCTGATATCGATAGAGATTCTGACAGTTCTGACAGGCATTTCTGCATTTTACAGCTTTCTGAATCTTGCTATATGTAAGTAGATGATAAACAATCTACACCTTTCAATGTGTCTGAGGTAGATGTGACGTGTGTGACATTCTGTCATAGACGTGGATGGCATTCTTCAATAACACTACTTCGTGCTTGCGACAACAACACTACTTTATGCGAGAGACTGTGTTCTTGCTCTTACAGTCATTATCTTATATTAGTTTATCTCAACTTAACTCTGTAAAGAATAACAATGATGTTCTTTATCTCGTATTTTCAAATAGGGATGTGCACAGTGTTTTTCCTGCAATGGGAATGCATAGTGACTGCTGATGTACATCATCCCCCACTCTGTATTGATTTGATTGCAGGCTAAGAGGAAGAACAGTCTATTCTGTATGATGATTGGTTTTATCACTTTAAATCTGATTATGATAGTATTGTTACATTTTTAGCCAACTTATATTCTTACCTATTAAAGAGAAATTATTTATCTTGTGTGGTGTTAATATCCGAATGTAACTATTGTTTACTTTTGTATAGAGCTGTATGTTCCATTAAAATATAGAAGAAATTCTAGTTTTTCAATTTGGTACAGTGGTGAGCTCATTTCACATCTTGTACACAAAAAAGAGGCTCACTTATGTTTCAAGAAATTTAATTCTTATATGCACTATACCTTATTCTCTAATCTGAGATGCTGTTGTAAAGAGTTAGCTAAGCATGATTTTGATAATTATAATACTCATATTCAGAATCGTCTGATTTCATGTCCAAAGTATTTTTAGAGATATATAAACTCCAAGAAAACAAAAAAATTATCTTCAATATGTCACGCATAGAAATGGTATGTCTTTTGTTTATAGTAAATCAATTGCTAGTGAATTTGCAATCAATTTTTCCAATTTTTATACTCAACTGTTGAACCAAGTTGGTAATTTTGCTCTTCCATTTCAAACTCCCAACACAGTCAATAGTTTTGAGGTTTCTGTTTCTTAAATTTATGTTAAAATTCTTGGATTGGATGTGGGTAGATCCGATCCAATGTGATCCGATGGAATCTCATAAGTTTTTCTTAAAAATACTAGTTTCATTTCATCCCAAATTCTGAAACTTTTGTTTGACAGATCATTGTTGGAAGTCTCTTTTTCTGAGGAATGGAAGTCCTCCTATATTATTCCAATCTTTAAGTCTGGTGACAGAAGTGATATTGTTAATTACCATCTGATTTCAATTTTAAATACTGTAACGAAACTTTATGAATCCATTGTTTCTGATAAATTGAAACCATTAATCTGTCCTTTTCTTTCCAAAAGACAATTTGGTTTTATAAGCAAAAGAAGTATTGATGCGAACCTTGTACACTATACTCTATACATCTTAGAGTCACTCGAAAAGAATTGGCAAATGATAGCATCTATACATATTTTAGCAAGGCCTTTGATTCAGTGAATCATATGTTACTGTTACAGATACTTAAGTCTTTTGGAATAGCTGACAAGTTACTGGATTGGTTCTTTAAACTCCTGATGGATAGAAAGCAATACGTGAAATATGGGAACTATTTCTAAATCTTTTTCTGTTTTTTCTGTGGAACTTTAGTTCTCACACTTGGGTCCTTTGCTATTTTTAATGTTTATTGATGATTTATATCTTATTCTTGATAATGAGATAGAATTCCTATTTTTCGCAGATGATTGTAAACTTGTTAAGTCAGTTAGCAGTTCAAATGATGTTCTTTGTTTACAAAATGCCCTCAGCAAGTTAACTGTGTGGTGTTCAAACAATTATCTTAATTTAAATACTGATAAGTGTGAGGGTACTATTTTTACTAGATCAAGGTCAAGTATACTGTTAAACTATGAAATTAACTCTATTAAAATAGAACAATCCATTAAATAGAATGTATAAATTATGGAATTCATGTTACATCTACATTTTTCGTACAATTATTATGCATTTATTACATTGGCTAAATCTCATATTATGCGTTATGAATGAGTATATGCCACGGTCATATGAGTAAATATGTATGTTTTAAATCACTATGTTAGTTTATATGAAATTAAACATATAAATTAAATATAATCATTCTTATCTTTTTATGGTTATAACCATATTTTAATTTTGGTTATCTTGATTTATGCACTTACGCATTTTTTCATTAAGCTTCTTTTTTTGTTATGGTTCATCCCGTTTATTTAGATAAATAAAATAAAATTTAAGGAAACTTAATTTGTTCAATATTCAAATTACTACAGGTTATAATACTATTCTTACAATTTTGGGTATCATTATTTATCTTTTCTAATAAACATAAAAAGAAATATTATGAAAGTTAATAAAACAAAACCTAATTTTAAGGAAATAAATAAGAACCTATTACATTATAATGTGGTTAAAAAATTAAAATTTATATAAGAACCTAAAAACACATTTTTGTTTTCATTTGTATGAAGTACTACAAGTAAATTGATTTAAATCTAACACAAAACATGTTCCTTTTTTACTCTTCAATTACAATTTTCAACACAAAAAAATTGTATCCCCTGGATACAGTTTTGCTTATCTTGTTGCTGCTACTCCCTTTATACTTGCATGGCTCGTGACATTTGTAATCAGTGCTTCACTTTCAAATGTGGCAGCATTTGCAGTGAAAGCTTGACTGATAATAATAGGAAAGTCATGATCATCAACATTTTTTGTATAAGTGGGGTACGGATGTAAGAAAAGCATGTGCTCAAACTAATGGTCATGCTGTGTAAATATTAGGATCCAATACAATTATGATATGCTTATACAATCCTTTATGAATAAAGATGTACTTTACATATTTTTTTGTATGGCATCATATCTTGAGTCCTGTGAGCACCCTACAACAACAGGTACAACAGACAACTATAATAATTTTATTCTGCCGTGTCTTCTTTTATCCAACATTTTCCTTTTTCTTGGACTAGTTCCAGTTGCCATCACTTTTGCCATCTTCATCTCAGCTTTATCTTCAGCACAAAATAAGGTCTTAATTCTGTTTTGCTACTTATCACAAGTGGAAATGGTGGACTTTTTTTTCTTTCCCTTTGGTATCTCTACAAGGGGCTCATAAACATCATTGAGGTATCACTGTCTATTCTTTGCTACTTGTGTATGCATGTGTTCTCAATAATGTAAAATCAACAAGCCTTTCTTTATTCAATGGTTGTTATGTTAAATGTCATCTAGTATGATTGAAAAGAAATCTTTTTCACTTTTTCACATGGCTAATTATGGAAAGTCTGCTATGTAGTTCTTTTTCCCTTACATTTCATCATGATTAATCACGAGTTGTTGTTACTCACTATTCTGTTTATTGTGAGCTATATTCAGATTCTGTAGTAGTAGATTAAATTTTATTTACTTGTTTATTTGATTAGTCTATGAGCTTATTATTGTAGAATATCAGGGTCTGACTTCAGCAAGTTCTTGGAGGAGGGGGAGGTGTCAGAATTGTGTTGTGATTTTTAACAGTATTTTTTAAAATTTTATTTACTTGTTAGATTGTTTGTCTTGTGTACTGTATTTGAGAATTCATGTTACAGTCTTTGTCCCCATTTGTTGGGGTTTTACATCTCCCATCACAGACTTGACATAATTGGCTTAAAACTAATTCCTATTTAATGCATCATCAGCTTCTCTCTTCATCAGTTCATATAAAATTGTCTTCTTGAGTAAAAAAAAAAATCATACTTTATTTCACTAGTGTGTTTACTTTCTTTAATTTTTTTTTTCATTTTAAAATATGTTCTCAAATTTCAGAGAGCCATTTGCCAAAAAGTTTCGTTAATCTAACTTTTAAAAATAACTTACCTCTTATAGATTCCATAAATTGCCATGTACTTCACATAGTTTTATGCATTCTGCAGTACTTTCCTTATATGCTAGATTCTTAGGGTATCTTTCTACCAACGCTTCAGTTCTGTACTCATATTGCTCCTTTTCTTATCTTTCTTGTTCTAATGTACCACATTCCTTCAGGCATAAAACGTACATTTCTGAAGAAATTCCAAACATTTATATTAAGATTGTTTTGTTTTGATAACTGATTAATGTCATCTTTTATTAATGATTTGAATAACTTGTTTTTATTATTCTTGGATTGTAATCTTTTAAAAATTATTTTTTCTTATACTTTTATATGAATTCTAGCTTTCATAATTTTTCTGCTTCTCCTCCTCATCTCCCCCTTTTCCTCCTCTCATTGCTCCCCCCCCTCCTCCTCCTCCTCTCCTAATCACCCCCTCTTCTCCTCCTCATTCTCTTTCTCCTCATCCTTCTTCTCATCCTCCTCCTCCTCCCATGCACCTTCTTCTCGTCCTCCTCCTCTTGCTTTTTCTTGTTCTTCTTCTCCTTCATCTCCTTGTTCTCTTTCTCTTCTCCTCCTCCTCCTTCTTCTCCTCCTCTTCCTTCTCCTTCTTCTCCTCGTGACATGATTAAGAACCTGTTAGTTCTGCATGTAAATTCATTATTTCTACACTGCCAACTCATGTCCATTTACATTTTACTTGAAAATCATGTTGATTATGTTTTACATTTGATATTCTGCGAATTAATATTTTCCTTTTTATTTCTTTATACTGTCTATGCAATTGTTTTTTTCCAAGACTAAATAGCATGAGGCAAGTTAAACACAGATTGCAAGAACAGCCACACCGATGCAAGTCACTGTGCACCAATTTTTGTTAAAACTGAGGAAAACAATATAATTATTACAGGATTCTTAGAGATAACTTAAACAAAAACAAAGTATCACTCAAAGATGAAACTTAAACAAAGTAGCACCCAAAAAGTACATTGTTAATGTACAACAGTCTGCTATTCTGCTTGTATAGTAAAATATATTTTTATGTCATAGACTTAGATTGTTTTGGCAATCAATATATTTTTGGATTTAAAAAATTCTATAAATACAAAAAAAAATTATTTATAGTTTATTTATATGACAGTTGTTTTATTTTAAGTTTATTTATAAGACAGTGCAGTGCTCCTGTGTTTCTTGCAAGACTTGTTCAGTTGTTTTCACAATTAACACTGTTTTTAGAAGGAAAACAAAACAAAATAGTATTTAATATTTACAGTACAGTACACCTATCCTATGATTCTTGCACATCTCCAATTGGCTAAGCAAATATTTCTTTCATTCCAGTAAGGTGACATGCTTTCACAGTTGGGACAAACACTACACACTTTTTTATGACTTCCATATTCTTCTCCTCTTCAGCTGCTTTTTCATCCTTGTAATATTTTTCATCTGACAATTGTGGACTCTTCTCATGATCAAATTTCAAAGAGTAGTTATTGTTCTGAAAGCCATAAATGAATTCCATTGCTTTCACAATTCTTGGTATTGATGATTTATAACAAAAATTTTAATGATATTTTGGAATATTCACTGGTATGTTGTTAGCCATTGCAATACCTTGCATTCAGGTTCAATAGAAAAGCAAGTCATCTTGTAAATTGATGGGCACCACCTCCTGAAATCTATTATTTTATATCGGTCCACAAGTGCACAATGTAATTCCTGTTTGTATTTATTATACGCTTCTTTAATTCCCAGATAGGGTACTATTTCTTTGATATTCAGAAGAATGTTACTCTCTTCTTCATATAACTTTTGCCAAAAGCTTCTTCCTCCACTTTCATGACAAAAATAACATCAGCAATTGATTTCTTATAAACCAAGTAGTACCCCAAATTACTGTAGTGACAACACTTCAGAAGAGAATAACGGAAGTCCTGGCTTGCAAATGTTTCTGCATTTACGATTTGCATGGTAGGAAATTGTGACTTTATGTGCTCTATCTGATTGAGCTTCATGTAAAGCATGCATTTCTATCTTCAACTGGTTTTCACCAAATGTGAACTTAAGGTGTTCTTGCTATCTGTAATTCAAGTGTAGTTTCTTACCAATAAATGGATACATTTTTCCAAAACGTTTTTTTTTCTCTCTGTCTTTCTCTCTCTCTCTCTCCACTTAGGTACGTACATTTAATTATTAGCTGTGTAAATCTGCTGTATTCTTCTTCTGTAGTCAAGCATTGTTGAATGTTTATTCTTTATTCTTCTTGGAGCAGAAAGTTGATAATCATAATATTTGTTTTGTTTTTTTAAATTAATTTATTTAAGGTTGCATTAGCTTCGAGGTCATTAGCAACCACATTATTAATTTTAAGGGTATTTGTGAGAGTAGTCAGTTGTTAAGAGAACCACCAGGTAGCATCTCCATGTATGCACCTCTTTACACACACTCCTGCATCATTACCCAGCGGCCAGAATTGGGAAGGAATTAGGACAGCGTTAGGGTTTAGGACACTTCACAGGGATTGGATTAGCCCCTCTGAAGCAGTCAAGCTCGTTTTGTTGGAAGAAATTTCACAAGAGATTGTCCGGGAATTGAACCCGGACCTGGTGAAAGGCAAGCAACTTTTGCTCTGAGCCACGAGTTGACAATATTTATGTTTGTTTATAATATAATAACCCTTTTTAAATTATCAAAAAGGATTTGTACTATTCAAGCACTGACATGTGAGAGATATTATTGAGCTGTAATCTCACTTCATGATTCATGTTAGCTTTCTGCTCCATTAACATTATTTACGTGACTTTTACACGTGTTACAGAGTATGTAATCCTATCACCAGTCCTTAGTTTGTAAAGCTATGTAACTTCATAAGAATGCCTCATGATCCTAAAACGTTACCTTTAATGAATTGTTTAACATTAATTAACTGTTAATTGTTTCACCTTCCCTGGTTTTAATGTGGTGTTGCTGAAAACAGTGAATCAACGAATGTGAGGTAAATTTTTAAAACTAAAGTTATTTTTACTTTGGAGATTGTAAGTCTTCACACACATTTGTATAATGTTGTATTGAGTCTATATTGTCTGGTCAGGTGAAATGTGGTTTCAATTTGGATGTTCTCTCACTCCTAATTTTTCCTTTTCCTTGCACATTTTTGTTAAATTGTTCTTTATTGTTATTTTGCTGTACAAAAATTGAGACATGCATATGTGATTATACATAGACTACCTAAAATGTTCTGACAGAAAATTGAATTATTTGTGCATGTGATCCTTCATAGAATTTACACTCTTATGAGTATAGTGATTCTATGTATTAGTTAAAGGGCCTGAATATTTTCCATTAGAAATTTAATAGTAATTAGTGGAAAATTTTGTGTGTGAATGTGAATGGGTGATGAACTACATGTTCCATTCATCTGGTTTGACTTTTTTACTGTTTTACTATTAGGGCCAAGAGGAGTTAATGCTAGATTTTGCTTAGATGGTTTTCCAAAGAAAAAGTAATCTATTTCAACAGTCTTGTGTAAATGGCTTTCTGACGAGTATTCTGCACAAGTGTTAATCCTTACCAGTTGGGAGAAATGATAATTATGCATGTACTTCAAATTTCTACACGAGGTACTCAATGAGTACAGTTGGAATGGACCTGATTACTGTATCTACTCCAGATTGATAGTAGGGGTAATTTTATTTACTCCAGTCACATCTTGAATTAATGATCAATGTAAAACAAAAAGTCATTACGGGATGAGGAGGACGATTTCATTTTTTAATGGGAAGTAATGTTGTAGTTGGTGTAGTATACTATAAAACATGTTGAGCAGAAAAACTCAATTTATTTTTAAATGTGAGTCATGTGTTCATGTCTTCTGTAGATTATGGCTCAGTTTGTGTAAAGTGTAATGCCTTCTAGTTGAGTACTCTTGTGATAAAATGTAGTTTGAGAGTGGGAGTACCATTTTGCCAAGAGTTACAATTACTACTACTTCAGAATTGAGTGTGAGTGAGTACTGCTTTAGAGTGAAAGTGTCTTTTGTTTCCCACAAGAATCTTATCTATTGAAGAGCACTATTTCAATTAGAGTAAAACTTCAAATTGAGAGCATAAGCTAGCAAGAAATGTACTTGTAATCCAAAACACTTGTATATCAAAGTTAATTTTCCCTTAAGAAATAATTGAAATGCTGATGATTTGTTCACAACACACAATTATTTACTCTTATACAATGATTAATACAAAACTCTCTACGCTTTGTAGCCAATAAATACACATTGCTGTACCTCCAGTGAGGGCATAAAATGCTGTACGCATCACAATGTTTGTATGTATATTGTCTGTTTGTATGTACATTGACTGCACACCAAGGAATGCCAACTAAAATGTAGTGTTTGAGGAAATTGATGAATGCACAATTCAACTGCGATGTATGAGGGAGGGGAAAACTGTCTCAATTGTGAATATGTGACACTCAACAGTTCTACTTCTATTTCTTTGCATTGCCAAAGAATCATCAATGATATATATTTTTCAAGTTAAAATTCCCTTAAAATGTTTGCCCATATTGTATATTGCAGACAAAGTTGTTTGCAATCCAAGGTTCTGCTGTTAATACATGTATGATAGAGGTAAGATGATCAGTCTTTTGAACAAATGTTTCCAAGATTCCATTTTATGAATGCTGGTTATTATTCGCTATATTATTTTTTGTATAATAAATGTGTAAGCACTGTTGGGGCTATTTCCCCAGAATAGTATTCCATATTTGAGATGTGAGTGTGTTTGGAACATTCATTGTTCTTAGCAAGATTTGTTGACCTTGTTAAAATCTTAAATGTGAGCATTCCGCTTTAGATTTTCGTGGATTATTAGACCAAGGAGTTATTGTTGTGCAGTTATTATTGATGAACAAGTATGATACAGAGTTTTATTTGGATTGGAGATTCATGAAATTTGGAATGTCTTCAAAATTAATTTTTGTTTTCGTGTAGGTATTGCATAACTTGAATTTCATTATTCTCCTATAATATTTTCATTATTAATTTCTTAATTTTTTTATTTCTCTGTTTTTTCAGACAAACATTTACTTACGTGTGTGCTTTTTTCCTTCCCAGAATAACGCTACACTGAAAGTATTTCAGAATTACTTGTGTGCCTTAATTTTGTTGAAAATTTTATTTATTTTGTATGAGAATCACTATTCTGTCAGTTGTTTGATACCATTAAGACATCGTACAAGGTTTTTACATTGTAGTTTACATGTAGTGTTATGAAAAAGGTAAAGTTTAATTTTTTTGTTAATTGTGACAAAAAAGGTTTAATTCTTTTTCAGAAATTAATACTATTATCTATACTTGGGTATTGAAGCTATTCAATGTTCTTTTAATTGTCGTTTTTCCAACTTGGAAATGCACATTTTGGTTCATTTTGCTGCGGTTTTGAGTGGCAATGATTTCAAATAAGTTTTAATCTTACCATGTACTTTTCAAAATTGTGTTTTGTGTCATTGTTTTAAAAAGTTGAGTTTTCAGTGAGTGAATTCTTTGCTTCATCACTCAAAACTGTACTTTGAAGTCAAAAGATGCATCTCAATTGTGATTTTTTTCTGGTCTTTCGTTGCCTCTTTAGGAAATATTGAAATTCCTTTTTTCCTTGTCTTTCGTTGCTCCTTTAGGGAATTTTGAAATCCCCTACCCTCTAAAATATCATAAAAAATGTATTGTTGGTCTACAACAATATTAAAGTGAAAACTGAAGAGAGAAAAAACAACAACTTGCATTTATCAATTCAATATATTCTTTGTGACATCTGTGTAAACTGTCATATAATTATGTCCAATTAATTTTAAAAAAGTCAATGTCATAATAAAAAAATTAATGTTTATAATGATTAACAACAATACATAAGTGCTGGGTTTTGAATTCGTATGTTCTTTATTCTTAATGTTTCGATTATCTGTATGTGCTTGTCTTCAGGAGGATCTATAAAGTTACAGCATTACCATTATTTTATATTACATGCCATTTTTCATTAAATATGATGAATCTAATATAGAAATGAACGATGAATAGAAACATTTTATGTTCATCTAATTGATATATTTAGTGAAAAGTGGCATTTTCACAATTGTAATGTTGTAACTTTATAGAACCTCCTGAACGTGAACACATACAGATTCTCAAAATGTTAAGAATAAAGAATATGCAAAATCTGGCACTCATGTATTCTTGTTAATCATTATAAACATTGACCTTTATATAAATTAATTAGACATAATTATACGATTGCATTTGTCTTCTTATCTGATAGGGTACTGGAATGTGAAATCATTTTTCTGGTGCAGATTTTTTGTGTAAGCAAATTTATCTTACTCTGAAATATTTGTACTTTTGCTAAGGTATGCAGAGTGTGCGTTTATTAGTGGATGATTTACAGGAAATATTATTTGATACTAATTTGGTAGTGCTTACCACACTGATAGGCCATGGTCCATCAGTGGACAAAATAAGCTTGGAAAGCAATATCAATATTGATGCCAGCCATGAAAACGAGAGCATATTCCACAGCTGGGGTCAGTAACAACTTGGCTGTCCGGGAGACTCCGCAATCTACGCACAGGTGCCAACATTTCATCTGCCATTCTGTGACTTTTCTCAGGGTGAAATGCATTTTGTCCTGAGCAACACAACATCTCTCAGATAGCCAAGTAGTTACAGCCATGAAAACATCCATTGTTTTATAGAAACTAAATTTACTGCAAGTTACTGTTCCTTGCTTAGACTAAGGATACTGTAAAATACAGCAAAATTTTCTCTGATTTATGTGTACATAAATTCTTGTTCATGTCTTTATAACCAATTTCACATACTTTTAAAAATTATTCAAGTTTGGAATTATGACATCACTTACTGCATGTTGAAACAATTTGTTAAAATTAAAAAGATTTTGAGCAGCATTGGCTACTTGCTTCTAAAAGTAAGATGAAAATGTTTATTGATATTACAAGAAAGATGATGACAAAAATATTGACACCGACAATGATGATATGATACTTAGAAACTAATTAGTGCCAAGGAAATCTAGATTATTGATAAGTATTTGGTGTTGAGTATCTTGTTATGAACAAAGTGAATCATTTTAAAATAAGCAGACTGTTATTAAAAATATTCTTATTTTATATCTCTATATTTTGAAAACTAGGGTTACAGATTCGTATCCAAAACTATTTTCATATTTTGTAATTGTAATTTGTATAGTGAAGGCAAACCATTTCATTTTACACAGTCATTATTCATTCACATTTCAACTCATTCATTATTTTATAGTTGCTCAGGAAAACAAACTATCTGTTATCTGTACTTGCTCATCTTGTAAGGGATATGGCACCAAAAGAAGATATGTGAAAGGCAACTAACCTTCTCACATTCTTGATTTTCCTTTTTGCACATTTGTCCTACTTTCATATAGACCTACGCAGTTCTTCACTTCTGCAATCGTTAAGTGAAGGATAAATTAGACATAATAGTTCCATATATATAGATACTGGGTAATTACCTTATTTAAGATGTTCATTTCATTTCCTGGTTAAAATAATACAGAAATGTAGTAAGGGAAAATGTTTTTCATAGGGGAGTTGACAATTAGTGAAGGGTAATTGACAATGTTCTTTTCATTCAAAATATGGCTTTACGTATTGTAGTAACTGCATCTCCTATTGTAATTAAGGTAATTTTGAAGTAACGTGTAGCAAAACAAGCATATTTATGGCTTTGTGGTTTTACAAACATTTTGTTTAAATTTATATGGTTATTGTTTATGTAGAAGTAGTTGTAGTATAAGTAGCTGTCATAATGCTTTTTTCATTATTGTTATTACAACTTCTACCATTACTTTGTTTACTATTTTTGTTTGTTATTTGCAAGAGTAATTTTATCTTCATAGCTTTATAAATTGTTGATTGGTTGAGTTGTGAGTTTGTTGTTTTTTGTTCAGTTTCGAAATATACAGGTGTCCCTTAATTATATCAGCAAAAAGCAGGTAAAATTATAGCTGTTCATGAAAGTGTGACACAATCATTTTTCTAGCGAAAATGTACATTTTCAAGAAAAGTTGACTTCTTTCCTACTTTCAGGTGTGCAATTTGCATTCTCTACACAGCAAAGGCACCACAGCCACGCCATGTTGAGGGGGTAGAAGAAGGATTGTTGAGATTGGCAGTAGTAAGCCTGGCACTGTGGCAGGTCGACTTTCCTACTTTGAGTTGCTAGATTCGCCCCCATTCCCTTGGTTACTAGGCCACACTGTGACTTATCACTGCCATCCTCATCTTTCTTCTTCTCTCAGCTCAGTGCAGTTGCTGTACGTGTCTCAGTGCAGCACTGAATATTTGAATTGTGCTCTTGGAAGCACCTAGGAAACAAACATTCCAATCTTCCTCAAATAATGAGGAGTGTCTGCATGATTTTTGTTAGAATAATGAAGGGGCATTCTGTGTGCGTGCACTCATACAGTGTGTTTCTGTTTAAATGTTACAAACTTTTAGGGCATGAAGTTGGATGGATGGGTGGGGATGAAGATGCCATTTCTTTTGCCATTGAGCATATTGTGGGAAACTTCATATAACAAAGTTATACTTGTGACATTTACTCTGTGATTGTGAGGCTTGACTGCATATGGCTTGTGGATAATGAGTTGCAGGTTCCTGTCAATCAGAAAAAATGTCACTGTGTAACTTTGTTGTATGAAATTTCTCACCATATGCTCATTGGCAAAAAGTGATTATCTTGGACCCCTACATACCCTTGAAGTGTGAAACATTTATTCTGAGACATTCTATGAATAATAGTGGATCACAGCATTGAAAACAATTATAATGTCTTGTATCTAAGCTATCTTTTTTGTTAATTGTTGTAGGAGAGGGAGCTGAAACGTCAGCAAGCAGTCCTCATTAAAGAACAAGTAAGTATCTGGGACTGCTAACAGTTATGAATTTAACATCCACTTATTTTACTGACTGGAAATAGGGGTATTTCCCTTAACCAACACCAGATATGTATCTTGAGTACTGTAAAGAATTTTTAAATTCTATGAAGTTTTCTGAAGTACCAGTTCATGTGAATAAAATACCATTTCATATATTAGCAGCATTGCAATAGTATCTGGGACATTCTCTTTGGGTATATTTTCAATTCAGTTTAAAACGTTTGATGAGAAAGCAATTTAAATGACATGTTTAAGATCAATGTCAATTCACTAATTTACAATTGTCATGTATTAAAAAAGTATGTAGAGCATAAAATCCATTGTATTCAGTTAAATGTCCTTTTTTCAAATTTCAATTAAAATTGTATTATAGTTTCAAAATATTTTAGTGAAGCTTTTTCTTCTCTTGAAGAACAAATAAAAAAAAAAATGGACATGTTGTACAAAAGATTTCAGCATTTTAGAAATTTGCGATACAATACATTGTGAAGTTTAGGAAAAACGTTATTATAATTGTTTACAAGTTAGGCCACCTTTAGACAATTTCCGTTCTCACGATCCTAGATCATTCTTATGATTGTTACTTACTTGAGTGTTACCATCTGAATAAACTTTTGATTTATCTAATAATTATATTAAATAAACTATGAAAGTATGATAATTTTCTGAATCAATAAAAATTCCAAATCTGCTAATATTTGGGAGTATTAAAATCACGTATATTTGAATGGATGGAAACCAGAACGGTATAAGTGACATTTTATAAATTCTGAGAAATCTTGTTTATTTAAGTCAATATCACTGTAAAGTCATGGTGCTTTATTTCATCATTAAAACCATGAAAATACGTTGCCACTAACATAGCCTAAAATGAGCTCATTTTTCTCAGAATTTACAAAATGTCACTTCTACTGTTCTGGTTTTCACCCATTCATATTTTTGTATTGGCTGTCCAAGTGTTACCATGTTGATAATTTTTATAGCAGTGCTTTTCATGGCCAACTGACTTGAGAATTGATGTACTATTAGTGTACAGACTTCGGCAAGGCCTTTAAAGTGATAGCTGTAACTTTTATAACAGGGTACCACCTGAATCCATGACATTTGGCTTGGTAAGGCTAGTCTGTGAAGCAGATGGTTCCTCTTAAGCAGATGTCATAAAGTACCTATCTGTGTAATTTGCACTCTGTGTGAATGTGGCATATGTCTTTTTTCGTAGATTTGTGTCTCTTGAAAAGACTATTATTAATTTCCAGAAGAGCATTTACAAACATTTTGTTAGGTGCAGATATTTGTTTCACCATTTACAGAAAATATCACTTCTGTGTTGTACTGTGGTTAATCATTAATGTTGACTCTGTATCTTCATTTCAGTATAATATAAGGTGCACGGTAGGAGCCATCATGGCTTTTTTGGTAGGGTGAATAATTACTGACTGGACACCTGAGGTTCAAACTCAGTTGAGTATGAGAATTTTCTTCACCCCAGATTGTCCAGAATAGCTCTCGGGTCCACTCAACCTGCTTTCTAATGAGTAAAAGGATTATATTTAGGGTTCAGGAAGCCAGAGTTGTAAGCTATAACACATTGCAGTGCTGAGGTATAGCATTTGTGGGATTCTACCTCTATAATCCATTGGGGCTGTCAGAACATGAAGGAATGCTTATCTGCACTACAATTCTGAATCATTTGAATTTAGGTTCTAGTATTTCATTTTCATTTATTATGTTTTTGCTCATGTAATTCCTTTTCTTTTTGTCTAAAACTTGAATTGTTTCTTCTTGTTGGAAAAACTTAGCGTCATAAAATATTCCATTGTCTTTTGTTATACATTGTTTTTTAGTTATGTGCTTTAGTTATTTTCGAAACCTTTCCCATTTTATGCAGTAAAAAAAGTAGTAGTATTTGCACCAAAAAGTTTAATAGGAAATAATAAGTAGAAATGAAAATCGTCCTATAAATACTCTTCATTAGTAAATTTTAATTGGAAATCATTATTAATGTTCTTACTTGATCTCATTCAGTATTCAATAACAAGTCTAAAAGACAATTTAGAGATATGTACACAAGTTCACAGGGGAGAGTCATAGTCTGCAAACTTTCTTTATTATAACCCTATGACCCAGTCTTAATTATTTCACTCTCTTCAATTGCTTCATTTTATACTTTTATAACATGATGATATTGCCATACGGTTCTGAACAAATAAAATTGTTGAACGTTTATGTAATCGGATAAAAGCATTCTTAATTTCATTTTTAAACATATTGAAAGAAAACATGTTATTGCTGTGTTATAGTAATTGGTATAAATCCAAAAGATTTTTAAAATTTTCTCAAATTGTCCATTTGAAATTAAAAGTGCATTAATGTTTCTGAAAGTGGGCTGTGCCATCTTAATTTATTTATAATGTAAATTTTTCAGGCTAATAACAATAATTTAAAGTAATCCACCGAACAACTAGTGACAAGATTCTTTTGACTACCGTTCGTATGATGAATGAATAATATTTGAGACCAATATTACAAGTATGTGTGCAACATCTTGATTTCATTGTTACAATTAAATTGTTATTATTACATCCAAGTTAACTGAATCATAGAATCCTTTTGATTCCCTTGATAGGAGTGGACAGTGTTCTTATGTTCAGTTAATGATACAACTAGATTTCTGTGCTCCCGTCTTAGAGCAAGAAATGGTCTCTTTGCAAATTGAAAAATTAATTGGTTAGCTTTGCATTTCCCTAATAATTAGCTTTGTGATTAGGTTATCTTCTATAAGGGCATCAATGTTTTCGTGCCCCTGAAATTGTGAATTATTATAAAGTAAAAATGCATGCCCATAAATTGATTTTGTTCCACTTTCTTAGTAAATTTTTGTGTTTAGGATTTAGGAAGGATTTCTGTAAACATTACTTAGCTCTTTATCTTTGTTGTTTTGTCCGTATTTGTTTAATTATTGCTTTTTATTTATGCAATTGCATGCTTGTTATTCAGTCATGCACTTCCATTCTTCTCTAAGTATCTGTGCTTGCAGAACAAACACTTAGTATTTCTACATATGTATTACAAACATTTGAGTTTGTGTATGTTAATATATTTTAGTAACATTGTGTTTGAAACTTCTACTTTTATGGAAGTTTTCAGTGAAATGGAAATAAATTCTGATTATATTTGTTTTAAAACCATCAATCTTTGACACCAGTGATCCATTTGCATGTATATTACAAAGCTTGCTCTATGGATAATAGTGGTCAATTTGAAAGTTGCCAACAGATAAATATGATTGACCACAGTACATATGTTACCATGTCTAGCTGCAATGTTTTGAAATGTACTTCCATTTTCCTGGTTATAATGAGCATTTCAAAATTTCACATTCTCTTCTCTTCCAAAGCTGTGTTTACTAATGTTGATGCATTGCTTTTGTAGCACTATAGTTGGCTTGTGGCCAATCTTATTGTGCTTGTTTTGTTTTACTTTAGAGTTAATTTTAATGTATTTCACTTACATGTATTTTGTATGCTTATTTTTGTTTTATGTTTCTGGTCCTGGTATTGGTAATTTGTAAAGACTGTATTGAGATATGAGCATTGGTCAGGACTGCTTCCTTTAATCTTATTTATTAATTTGTCTTTGATTTGATTTTTTTGTTCTAATTATGTATAGTTCAGTGTTTCCAGTTTTTTTGTGTGCCATTCAGTACAGACTGAAAGTAGAAGTGATTTCTTTAATTAAGATATGCAAAATTAGTTCATACTTTCAATACATTCCAACCCTTGCTCATTTCTTACAGTGTCAAAATAGTATAGCGTGTTGCTGTTGCCTGATGATTTTGTTTCGTTTTCCCTCAACATTGAAAGTCTTTTTTATTTTTATATAATTTTTTTAAGTGCGAGTTTCATGTTTTATATTTTTATTACATTATATATATATATATATATATATATATATATATATATATATATATATATATATATATATATATATATAATATTATATTTAAAATAAATTATCAGGCAATGGATCTTAATGTGATATCTGTGTTATCACTTTCATTCAGCCACTTCATTTTAAGGTAGGCACTTCAAAATTACAAAGTCGAATAAAAAAAACGATAAAAAACTTGATTATTATATGAAAAGATAATGCAAACAAGATGACATCATTTTTTTGTTAATGACAAGTAATGTGTAGCTCTTGTGTCATTAATTATACTTTGCTTACTTGTTCCTCCTTTATGAACTTAGTGTAAAATACATCAAAAAAGCAATGAGCAAATTATAAGGGTAAAAATTCAATTTTTCTTAATTTGTAGACATCACAACACTGTGTAATAATTTTCTTATTATTCATGAAATATGTTTGAAAGTGGTAGCTGTAAAGAATGTGATGACACAAGTATCACTGACATTCATATATTGAAAGGGCAAACAATAGTGTGAGCTATATGGGCAAGGTTTAGTGAAACCAAGTTCTAATGCTCATAATCACTTATTTTTTTGTTTGTTTTATTTGGTTTCTTTGTCTGTTTGTTTGAATTGTGCATCCTGGCTTTCCTTAAATATCCTCTCATTTTCCAATTCTTTTGTGATCTTTCACTTTTGGGATACATTTAAAATTAAAGAACCTAAAGGTTGTGGTCATAAATTGTATATAGCAGAAGGAAGTTGCGACTTTTAAACAGAAATTACTGTATTTAATCTTGTACATATTAGCATGTAGCTTTGTCTGTATTTGCACTTCATATGTGGGTCAATGCATTACTTGGCATGTTTAGAATTACTTAAAAACATGCACATTATATTTAATTATGGCATGTTCATTTAGATCATATCTTCTTTTATGCTATATCATGAGAAACTAAGTGATGATTAAAATTTTATTGTCAAGCCAAGACATAATTATTAACAATAGTAAAAAATTTATACTTATATCTTTTTATTGTGATTTGAAGAAGTAGTGATCAACTTACGTTTTCTGCTCAATGATACTGAAATACTATATTGGGCAATTAGAAATAGAGAGCTGTAGTTTATAAATACATGTTTTTATTGCAATAATGATGGAGTTATAAACTGCTCTGAAAGCATATAACCATTTCACACACTGTTTAACTCCATGCTATTTGGTTTCCCCTTACTATTAGAAATGCACATGAAATTATTATCATAAAGTTATAGTTAACAAAAATGAATGTAAGAAGGGCAATTAATATGGATCTTATCAAAGGTAGTAAATATTTGAATTGTCTCTCATAGAAGGGTATTCTGTTAAATATACACTATTTTGCTACAGACAAGTTGATATGTTAAAATTATTGTAAATATATGTATTGCAACTGGATTATTTCTAAAAGTTTTTCAGAAGAAACCAAGATTCCAATTTCAGAAAGAAATCAGCTATTTTAATATTTTGATTTCCTTATATTATTATATTAAAATTATTATATATTATATTAAAATACCCACATACATTACCCACCATCTTTCCTGAAATGTAGATGCAGTGTTAATCATATCTTTGAAGTCATAGTATTAGTTTGTAATCCCTTCTGCATCAGGGAGGTATTATAGGTATTGTACATAAAAACACCCTCTTCTCTTAGTGTTAAACATTTTTTCTACTTCTGTAGTTTTCCTCTTGTGTCTGTTATCCTTTCCTAATCATAAAATTCCTGTTCTTAATTTATTTCCTTTTGAATGTACCTGCTGTTCCTGTAATTCTGTAGTGTCCATGCATTTACCCAAAACCTGTAGCCATGGAGCGCTCCTGAGCTGCTGTGTGGAGAGCTGCCCGTGTGACCTTGTTTTTTTCTGTTCTTCTCCTTCATGCGGTGCAGCTTTACATGCAGGAACTGAACAAGCAGCGCGAGATGCTGTACACAGTGGAGTTGGTATGTCTTACCGCCCGCACTCTTTTGACTCATTCACTAGTCCACTCAGAACAAAGAATTCAAAAGGAGCTTTGAGTTGTGCATGGCAAAGTGGTGTAAAATTGATATTCTGCTTGCCCATGTTGATTCTCTTTCACAGGAGTTTATAGAGGCTTAATGCAAATGAATTGATGTAGTTCTTTTGTTTAAATCATAGCTTTGAATGGACAGAGTTTTTATTTCTATATAAGAACATATTATGCTTTTTCAGTTTCGTGACATTTTTTATAATGATTCCTTTTAAAACTGTTGCTATATGATCGACCTTATAAGTTGATTTGCTGTAGTAAATTAATCATGAAATGTACTTGCACAGAATTCTATGAAATTTGCAACTCAAGGCTCTCATTACATGGCCACTGAATTCTCTTTTGTCTGCATGAATAAACTTTACTATTCTAGAAAAATTGATGTGGGAGACATTGGTAGTAAGTACATGAATTTTGATTTTTAAAGCATATTGTTTTCTCCTAATGGGTTATAAATTGTGGCAAGATAATATTTGTATATTTTATTTATGCTGAAAAATATGTGGTTTTACACTTTCTTCTTTTTTTGTTTACTTTGTTTGTCAAAGAAATTATGCAACTTTCAAATATTAAAACTTTTCCTTGTAATAGCTAAAAATAAAACTTAAATGATTTATGAAGTGGTATGAAATGGAAGGAATTGTAACAGATGTTATTCATTTATAGTTCTGCTTTGATTACAGTTTTTTCCTTGCTTGAAAATTATAAAATGAAGTCGTGGGGGGGAAAAAGGGGGAAGGGGGGAAAACCCTACTACTCATATTTCTAAAATTTGTTACTGATGACTTAAAATTAAAAAGGAAAAGTTTAAAACTCCAAAAATTATTTGCAATGAAGCAAACTTAATTTATTTTCAAAATTTGGAGTTGTATTATTATGTATTAGTCCTTCACCATTTTTTCTTTCATTTATATTTTATATTGGTGTTAGTTGTAATCATATCTTTGAATGCACAGTACTGGTTTGTAACACTAATGGCTAAATTATGAGTTTGTAAGGTCATCAGACAGCTGCAGTAAAATATTTTTTGTACAATGATGAAGCAACTTGTATATCGTTAGTTTGCCTTAAATGTCTATCAGTTTGAAACAGTTGTATGCTTCCGTTTGAGTCAAATCATTTCAACCCAGTGCCTCCATATCAATATTTTCATTGATGGGAAAGTTTGAACATGTGTATGCCATACTGGTATTTTCTGTCACTAACACTAAGTTCGTCACAAATATATTAAAACACTCACAAAATATAACAAATGACAACTTTGAATGCCTGTTTTGTGGTCTTGTCAAGCATGCGATTGGAAAACTAGCGAGTCTAACTTTTGTAATTTTAAATTTTTTGTGGCTGTGTGCAGTAATCAGTTTCATTTTTTCTAATTTTAAAATACCTAATTCATGTTTTATTCAACTTGTGATTTTGAAAGCTTGTACTCGGGATTATTGCAAATCTTGTTGCCGGGGTCAGAATTCTAAATTAGTATGTATTAATATGACTTCAGAGTGTCATGTTCTTTGTTTGCTCCTGCCCATCTCCGTCCTGTTTCTCGTTTGCTTTCAGCTCATGTTTCTGCCTCTCATTCTTTCTGTTTCCGTTTTCATTTCTTCATCCTCTCCTTTTATAGTCATTCTTTATTTATATTTACATGAACCTAGATCCTGGGTTACATGTTCAGTTTTACATAATGATTTTCATTGCTTAATTTGTGATGGGCATGTTGTGGTTAATCCTAAGAAATAACTTACAGCTTCATGTGTGTACATTTCTAATGGTACAAGGAACCCCAGGAGGGTAATATATAAAGGAAATACTTCACTTGGAAAAATATTAAAATGTTATTAAAGAAAACATTTTGTTTAAAAATTTCTTCCTGCATAATGCCAGTTTTTATTAATACATTTGGAGAATTATGTATGCATTCCTTTTGAATTGAAAATGTTAATGTACGGAAATAATAGGTCACAATGAAATTGGATAAAAAAGGCATAATTTACAATATTTAACTTTTAATAACAAATGTGTTAGACCTTGCGTAAAAAGATTATTTTTTATTTAAGTAGAACCATTCATTAAACATCCATTTTATTTATATTGGCTATATATTTCTACAAAATTTTTTCATTGATATTAAACATTTTGTGTTAATGTTTCCTGCTCTAAAATTGCGTGTAATTGATTTAAAAACTACACTGTTGCTGCCTAATAATTATCCAGGGGAAATATTAAGAAGAGAAAGTTCTAGTGGAGTAAGAACATAAATTTTTAATTCAAGTTGAATTTTTTCTATAACATTATCTATAATTTATATTTCCAGTTCAATAACAAGGAGAAGTATATATAATAATTTTGGGAGAAAATAGAATAATTTTGTCAACAACAAAAAATTATATAAAGAATGTTCCATACATTTTCATAATTTAGAGGATTCTCTTTTTTTAAAATTTTTTTTTCCAAAGTTTGACTACCTGTTATGATTAATGGAAAAAGTGAAGTGTTTTTTCTTTGTTGGCATCTTGTTCGCATTTTGCCGCTTTTCTAGTTCCATCACATTTCATTCTACTTTGTATTCATTTTGTCTCATCACATATCTTGGTGCACTAATAATAGCATCATTTTGATTTCCCTTGTAGCAGTACAAGTAGTCTTAATTACTAGTAAAGGATTAACTTTTTAGATCTATTTGAAATAGTGGCTAAATGTGATTAGTGATGACTCCCCTTCTACCTGTGTAGATATTTTCTATTAGAATGGGAGAGGTGTACAATTTTATCTTGTTTAGAATATCTTTTATATTATTTTTCTTTAAAATCAGTTAATAATACATTTTTTAAAAGTATTTCTATGAGGCCCATGTTCCAATAATTAATATTTGGTTTGGGTTTTGGTGATTCAATATTGTTTATTATTGCTATTTTTTGGAGGTGAAACTAACAAGCATACGTAAATTACTTTTTTACATAACAACAAGTTTTCATACCCATGGTGGATGTTGTTTTATCACATCAATTTTAACACCTTTTTACTATTTACTAAGTGAAAAATATGAAGACTAGTGGAAATAGGCAACTCACAAATATTTAAAAGAATTTTCTCATGTCTTTCACATTTCAAAAAGTGTCATTTTATTTAATTCTTAAACAAATTGTCTGGGAGTACATGTAGTTTCAGTGATAGATTTACTGTAGAATCATTTGGATTTTCAAAATTGATTGATAATGGCACAAATTTACAATTTTGAAACACATTTAATGTAATTTTCTTCAGAGTATTGTTAGCATTTCTAGTATATTTTTTTATGCATTTCTTTGACTTTTTAATCTATAATTTTAGTAAAAATATATAACTGTATAAACATGTAGAATTTTCTATTTGTTATTGATCTTTAATTCTTAAATAAAAGTTTTTTCCTTTTGTGTGGGCTACACCAATTCAAAACAATGAAAAATAAATAAAAGGGGAACATTTTAATTCTGTTTTCAAAGAGGCAATGAATGGAAAGGATTTCACAGTTATCATTTATTCAATATTTCTTTGTAGTGATATAAACTGGAAGTATTTACACTCCAAAATCATTGTTTGAAATGTGATTGTCAAACATTGTAGTTGAAATAAAATGTAAAAATTTAATACCTCAGGTAGTACTTGTTGTATGATTTGAATTTTATTTGTGTGTTAAATTAATTTCTATTTCTAATATTTTGATGGCATAAAATTTTTCATGTTTTGTAGTTTATAGTTGTTTATTTTTTTATGTCAAAAACAGTTGAATAAAATGTGCTACTCTGAAAGAAAATGTAATTATCATGAAGTTTCATTAAGAAGAATTTGTGCCCGACTCCAAAGTATATCTTAGATCGAATCAACTTCTTGTCTTGAAATGTGGCTCAGTACCTTGGGATTTTAAATTCTTGATAGTTTTTAACTGGAATTAATGTTTGAAACAAATTGTCCCATCACTAAAAGATAAACATATATAAGCATCATGGGTCATTAGGCTGCTAGGGTTGTGATAGACAATACTGATGTGGGACTTGGGGGCTGGCTACAGGAACGAGAAAGGCGCCGGCAACATATGATGCTTGTGAAGGCTCTGGAGGCAAGGAAGCGTATGGAGGAGCGTGAGCGTCGCCGGCAGGAGGCACGTGCTGAGAAGGAAGCATCTCGAGAACGTCGAGCTCAACAGCGGCGCCTCGAACTGGAGCTTGTACGAGAAATGCGTAAACCTGCGGAAGACATGGAACTAACTGGTATGAGTGTGTTAATGACTCGAATAAGACTTGTGAATGTTTTAGCTGTAAATTGAGTTATGATAAATATCATTACCTATAAAGGAATATACAAGTTTATATACCGTTTTACTGCTTTGTATACACATATATAAGTGTAAAGTTTTTGAATTGACAAATATGGATGACTTGCAACTGTATTAAAATGTTTTTCATTGGCATTTTTTCTCTTCCAGATCACAAACCACTTCCTACTCTCAATAGAATTCCTGGTCTCAAGCTCTCTGGGCAAGCGTTTGCAGATACTTTAATGGTTTTTGAGTTCCTCCACAACTTTGGAGAAACTCTTGGTTTTGGTTAGTATTTTAGTCTACCGTTTAATTTGTTTCAGTTGTTGAAATGAGAATAAAAAAGTAGTATTTATTTATAAAGTTAGGTTCTCACTATAGGCTGGATTTTGAGGGGACCTACAGGGTTTTTGTAATAAGGATTGCACAAACTAGGCCAGGAAGATTTATTTATGCTGTAACCTTACAGAGAGTGTACTACAAATAAACTTCTGTTACAAAAGCATGTCTTTTCATTAGGACTGAGGAATATTCCATGTTATGTTATGAGTCTTAGTACCTACTTATTGGAAGACCTGAAATTAAAGATGATAGCTATAAAATTAAAGCATTTTTTTGGAAATAACCGAATATTTCAATGCTGTGAATAGCCTCTAATGTATTGAGAAATATATAATATAATATTCGTTGAATTTTAAAATGTTATCTAAATTTCAATATTAATACATAAGCTGCAAATTTTTGCGCACTAAATACAGTGAAAGTAGGCAAGCAAAATAGGCAGAAAAAATTCTAATATAGGTATTTAAATAGGCATTAACAATTTATTATCATCCACTAATAATAAAATAAGAGAAGGACTGCACAACAGAAATGTCATTCATCAAAGTAATGCAATGACATGTGATTGTAACAATGAATAACTGAACATTCCTCCATATCATCCAAGATCATAATAAACCGTTTGCTGTTCAAAAGGAGGTTTTTAAAGTATACGAAGTTCTATCACTTACAAAATTATAAAAGCATGATTAAATATACCCACACTCGCACACATTTCTCGGAATTCTCAACTTACTAAATGACATGTTTAACCATGTTAAACATAATCTTGAATCTTGTTATATCTTCAAAGAAGAAGTTATGTTAAATCACACTACTACTACAACTACTGCTACTGCTACTGCTACTATTTTATTTTGTTAGACAACTCTACATGCTAAACTACATTGTTTTATTTGATCTCAGTGGTTTATGACTGAATATTATATTTCAAAATAATGTCATTATCGTGGTTTTCTTGATGTAATTATAAGATGTTATTACTGTTATTGCAGATATGGAAAGCCTTCCAAGTCTCAATAGTTTGCAGATGGCACTGTTAAATGATGAAGAAGCGGAAGAAGAATTGTTGTCCGTTATGACCCACTTGTTAGTGTGTGCAATTGAAGATCCTGGCATACCCAATCCAGCACGACACACAACTCTTCTAGGGCAGTCCCTCAAGCAGGCAGACATAAC
>JAZDUA010000775.1:422500-564441 GCA_038098605.1 Gryllus longicercus
AAATAATTTTGATTTGTTTTAGTCGTTAAAACTGTGTGTTTGGAGCAGGATGTTGAATTACACATCTAGATGTTACTACAAACAATTACATTGCCTTGATGCAAAAATAAAAAGTTATCTAGGTTTTGAACAGAAAATTTCTTCATTTGTTTTTGTGGTATTTTTGTACTTTCTGATTTATATAGATAGCATATCTTTAATTATTGTAAAAGTATGAATGATGTATTCTTTACAATATTTTCCAGCACTAAATCATTTGAAGATGTATATACATGTTGTTGGATGAATTATAATCTTCCATGTATGTAAAGTATCTTGTGATGTATAGGTGATTCAGTTTACTTAACGTCAGGAAGACTAATACACTAAATGTTCATAGAAATATGCATTTTCTGAAAACAAAGCCAATCATTTGTTCTCGTAAAGAGTTCATGTAATTATTTACATTAAAGATTTGGGTTGAATCAGAGATAGTTAACATGTTTCAATTAGGCAACCTATAACTTACACAGCTTGCAACCTGCTCGCATGGCATGTAACATTGTAATACACTGATACACAATACTTGCACACTAATTTCATAGTATCTCTGCAGGTATCACTACTTCCCGGCTCCGTGTGAGAATGAAGAGAATAAATACTCTAATAATATCATGCATTATTTTTAAATCTTGTATTTTTACTACTTTAATTTTATTGTGTGTGTGTGTATATATACATATACATATATATTTTTTCTGATATTTATGAAAATGTGTATGCCTACAGGAAAAACCAAAGAGGTTAGAACAAATAGATATGAATGGAGAAACTGAAGATTCTCCAAAGGATTGTAAAGACAACGAGTCAGATCAAAAAACAAAAGTTAAATCTCAGTTGCTGGAAAATGGTGACATAGAAAGGACTCCAGCCATTGAAGAAATGAATGGGGTGGATTCTGATGATGCCAAGGCAAAAGATGAAGAAAAGTCAGATATAGATGAACCTTCGTCTAAGAAGATAAAACTTGAAAAACTTCAAGATACAAGTAGTGATCTCAGTGTAATGAAAGTGGAGATAAAAAGTGACTTATTTGAAGCAGAATTGAGTGGATGTAAAACGGAGGATAAATCATGTGATGATCCAGTATCTCTTCTAGCCAATCGACCAGTTCAATTTGAACGATTAGGCGAGTGTATGGAGAAAGCCAATACTGCTGCTGCTAATGGTGCAAGTGGTGACACGTCTAATCCTGTTATTGTCCCCAACGGGGATAAATTTAATGCATTAAACCATTTGTATACTCTGGGAGTTTTCAACAATGGCAAGGACTTAAACGGTGGAGCAGCTAGTAGTTCAGCAAGTTGTTTCTTGTTAGGGGCAGGTGCTGGAGGTGGTGAACGAAACTGGTTTAGCATACTACCTCGAGATGCTTGTGATGGATCATCTCTATCAAATGGGTCAGTTACTCCAAGGTAAAATTATACTATGATATTCACATCTTCATTTCTATTATTTTTAATCCTATTATTATTCTCCTTTTTTAATTTAAAGGAATTTTTATTTATATTTGACATAAACACCTTTCAAAAACATTGTGGGTCAGATTATACGCCATATATAATTCACATACTATATTATATAACCAGTTTTAATGTATATTACTGTAAGGTTCATTCACTATTTTTACTTTCTCGCTACACAGTAGTGAGAAAGTTATGTAATGCTGCATGAAAAACCGGTGAACGTTTTGTAGAAAAACTGTTATTATACAGGGTCCTAGTAAGGAAAAAGTGGATAAATCTAGTTCCTTAATTAAGATTTAAAAAATTCTCTAATACAGAGCCAGAATCCATGTTTTGTGGGTCCTAGATACCGAGAAATTGACTGATGGCAAAACGTCTGTCTGTTTATCTGGGAACAATGCTACCTGCTAAACTGTTCAGCTGATTTTCTCCAAAATTGATATTTCACAATCAATCTGGCTGATGTTGCCACCCCTTGTATTTGAAACGAATATTTTAATTTTGGGGGGTACTTTACATGCAGCTCCTGGGACATTTTCCAAATTTTCAAAAAAATGGTTCCATTGTTTTTGGTTAAATTTTGTTGTTGGATAATGTGAAGGGCATTAAAGAGAATGGTGTATGTCTCATGTTCGTTGAAAACCCTGATTTTTTGAAAATTGCAAAAGTTCAAAATTTGTTTGTCGTCTTCCTACAACTAAAGTATTAAAGATAGAGATTTTTCCTTTAATGACATCTGTTCCTTAAAGATAGATTTTGAAATAAGGCCATTTACAATTTTTCGAAAAGTTCTTTTTACATACTTTTGTATGAAAATACAGGCAAAATGGATGTACTGTTTTAGCATCACTAAATAATATTACAAAAGTGACCTATGTTGAGGTCACTCTTACACTTTGAAATTTCATAAGTTCAGTTGAAAGTAACTTCTAAAAACAATTGATCTTTCTGTTACAGTAACTGAAGAAATATCGTTAAATAAATAATGCAAGATGATCATTCGAAATGTAAATGCATAATATTGGACATTTTTAAAATCAAAAAGCACCAACTTAAAAAAAAGAATTCTACACTACTCTTTTTACAAAAGTTTCTCAGTTCTGTTTTTCTTATTTTTCAATCCATTACCATGTACAGTTCACAAAAAAAAAAAAAATCAGTATAAGAAAATTGTGGGCCCAAGAGTCTTTTAATGAAGTTTATCTATATTGAAGAAAGTTAGTTCTTAAAAATATAAACTACCTTATATCCATTGCAAGATCTACGTTACTCCATTGTGAATTTACAGATGAAACAGCTTAATATTCATTAGTTAAGAGGAAATAAAATAATTACATAGAGTAATAGCAGGTTCTTCATAATTTTTCATCAAATTTTTCAAATTTGATTTAATAATTATTTTTTTAGAGATGTGTTTTTGATGGATAAGATTAGAAATAAAATGAAACAATTGAAATATAAAATTGTAATGTCCATTGGTTGTTTGTAAACTTGCTCCTACCCAACCAATAGAATAACTTCTTCAGTGGAATGCTATAAAATAATGTTTTTTTTCAATGAATTTTATTTGTTCCAAATTGAATTTTCTCTATTTTTCATTCCCCTAAATTATTAGTACTGTACTTTGGCAATTTGTAATCACAATTTCAAATCTGAGTTTTGTTTTTCATTCAGTGCTTTTAATTTTTTTCTTATTCTTATAGTGCATCTCCATTCAGTGCTGGAGCAAGTGGAGCAGAGCTGCGAATACCAGTGTTCCCTCCACCATCACGATTGTCATCACCATCACCTAGCCAATGCGATTCACCTGCCCCACTTATTCTCACTGCTGAGGAAATGGTGCAACTGGAGCAGTTGAAACGTTCTGGAGGTCTTCCAGAACCTGGAGAGCGACAACCTGTGCCTCTTGGTGAGCAATTGTAGTTGTGTATATCCTGCAATAGTGTGAAACAAAGGTTTTTTAAAAGATTGATAAAACTAGTAATATTTTTGAAACTGCAGAACTTCGTCGAGGTTGGTGGCGAATAACAGACCGTGACCAGCTGCAGACTATTTTGGAAAGTCTCCATTCCCGCGGTGTCCGTGAAAGAGAACTTAAGAGGATAGTGGGTCGATTCCTGGACCATGCTCTTGAATCATGTGGCAAGGTACCTATGGTTTATTTTCATTCTATTCTTTTTATGTTTGTAGTGAAGGGGCACATTGATGAAATTTGGCAAAAATTTGTAAGAAATTTTATTGTAGAATATTTTGGTAATTTGTTCAATTTATGTCTTTTGATCTCCTTATTAGTTACAGGAAGAAAATTATGATGTAATTGTTGCATAGTATTCCATGAATACCATGAATGAGTTGAGATTTAAGAGCAAATATATTTGATTGTTTATAAATTTTCATTTTCATAAATTTTCTTTTCTATTCATGCTTCAAGATTGGCTTAATGAAGATATTTTTAAACAAATATTCTAGTATTATGAAAAGGTTGCAAACATATGCAGTAATTCATTTATTCAGACATACTTTACATGAATGAATCAAATACACACTTGAATTTGACGCACTTTGTTTTACATTGAAGAGGCACACCTACAATGAGCATATTAAGTAGAAGTAGAAACTTGAAAAGAAATATAAACCAAACCTTAAGATGAAAGTTTTGCATGACAACAAATTATGAATAAATTCAGTTGATTCAATCATGCTGATTCAAAATACTGAATGTCACCTTTGATTGTCAAATCTTGGGCCACTTTAAGAACAACTTCAAACTAATACCTGAAAATATTTTTACAATTAATGAAGTACTTCAATATCTTGTATGAGCCAAGATGAAAACTATTCTATCCCTGCAATTGGAAAATCAGAATATGTACATAGGTGTGTTGCGAGTGTGCATGTATACTTCTGTGTATGGCTTCACTTTTAACCAAATTTTGTGTGTGTGTGTGTGTGCACATGCACACATGCATATGTGTGCAGGTTCATGCGTGCAGGTGATGCTACAAATAATGTATTTTATAACTGAATTGTCTGAGTTAGGGACATCTCAGTCGCCTGATTTTCTTCCTGGTAGTCTTTGTTTGTGACCTCTAATTCTTTAACAACCATTAATTTAAAGTTCACTTCGTTTATTGTTCACGTGATGAAGTAGTAAACATTAGAAAGAAAAACAGTGAAAGATCTAGTAATTAGTCTAGATTTATAATTTAAACTCCTTTTGCATATGTAAATTTTCATTGCATTATTTGATTACAAATTTTATGATGTAAGAGTATTTTTGATTTGAAGTATTTAAAAACTCCTTGTCAATTTCATTTTATAAAATAATATGAAATTATTAGTAAAGAAATTTCACTAAAAGATGACTTATATCCTTTCATGCAATATTGTACACCTAGAAGTAAAGTACTCCAAAATGTTTTGCATCAGTTTAATGGGAGTCTAGATAAACTGTAAATATATATACCATCTTCAAAACACAAAGGCGTGCTAGAAAATTAACAAAAATATGATTTCTCAATAATAATTTAATATTAATAAGGTGTTCAGTTCAAAAAGCACCCACATTTTTTGAATAAAGTATTTCTTCTGCCTGTACATACCGAATTTACCCGAACATTAGACGTCTTAATTTTGAAGAGGCCCCCTGTGAAAAATTTTAATTTTTAACTAATTCCTACTATTCAGTCAAAATAAAATGGCAAATAGTCTATTTACAAGAGAATTATCCTGTTGATGAGAAGGCTTTTTTTTCTTTTTTGCTCGAACTTTTACTATTTTCTTGTTCCTTAAAATCATCTTTGTCCGTGCCATTTTCATCTTCATGTGTATTACTGTTGGTTTCTTTCTTTCTAGTCCTCAGACTTTTTAGCTCCTGAAAGTTTTGCGCAATGAATTTGCGTTCTTTGTTTTACATCTGGCACTACCCAAGAACATTCCCATCTCAGTCATCAGATTTTCTTCCTGGCACTCTTTGTTTGTGGCCTCTAATTCTTTAACGTACATTAATTTAAAGTTCACTTTGTTTATTGTTTGCTTGATCAAGTAGTAAACTACAAACTCTTTAGTGGTGGATCCAGAACATATTTCAAGAGGGGCTTCAGAGAAGAGAGGGTTTCAGTTCAGACTCTTAAATATTTTTGAAATAATAATTTTTTTCATTGTTAGTTTGAAATAAAAAGATGTAAATGTATGTTCAAAATAAGAATTCTGCTTTGTATGTGATGAGATCTATGTAGAGTAATTATTTTGAATAAATTGAGTAAAATAAAAAGAAATGTTGCTGGGTGAAGAACCATTGTTCTTATGCCCTCCTGGATCCGTCACTTGAGCATGTGCATCCCTTGTGTGAGAGAGAGTGGCAAACTTTACTATGTTTGGAAATTTTTTGCTAAGAATTTCTTTTCAATCATTTTTTTCCAGTGGTTGGATGTAGAATTCACCTCAATGGAGTTTTTTCATTTCAAACTTTTCTTCTTTCAAAACGATTTCACATTTGTATTAGACATCAGCCAAGAGTGAGCCTTGTAGATCAACACCTCATAAAACATTGTCGTTAATGATTTTTAATTATTTTCTTGTTCCATTTCACTTACTATGACGATCATTTTAAATTTTATCATTACTGGCCTGCTTCTAAATTGTTCTGAATTGCTTGTCAAATCCACAGTGGATGCCAAAAATACATCTGTTATATAGTTGGTATTATAAATACACATGGTTTTTTACCACCTTTGTAACTTAATGGGCTGATAAAAATGTATTTACTTCAAGTCTGAAGTAAATATATTTTACTAAGCCAAAGCATTTACTTAATTTCGGGTGAATAACCTTATACTTTTACCAGGAAGTAAATGCTGGGAAAATAAGTAAAATACGTGTTAGAGAATGCTAGGAAAACTGCATTCATCTTAAGTGCACACATCATGCTTAAGAAAATCACATTGTATACTTAAAAAATATATTAAAATAAAAATAAATTGTCATTCCTCATTTTTATTAACCAAAAGCTTTTTAAAATTCGAAATTTTCAATTAGTTTTATAGGGTCTGATTAATTAAGACCATTGTGGCGGTTGGCTTTCATATCTCTTATTGTAGGACATGTAGGAGATGTAGTTCAATGCAGATTATGATTTTGTTTAGTCTTTAAAAACGTTTAGCAAATACAGTGTGATTACTGTTACTAATCAAGGTTGTTCATTCCAAAATTAATTCCATTATTTACTCATATAAACTTCAGTCCAAAAAGTATTGAAATTATTGATCTGTAGTTAAAGTGTTTGGTTTCTGTTTCAGTTACTAAAAAAAGACTGATTTAAGTCAATTTCAGTAGAAAGTTTTATACTATTTACAATTTTTTTCCTGTTGGAAAAACGTGTTTAAAAAAGTTTTTTTCTTTTTCTTTTTTAAAGCATATCCAAATTGTAATCAAAGCCCTTCTGCACAAATTGCCCAAATTATGCATTAATTAGTATTTAAGTGAAGCATTTCTGAAATGTAAAAAGAAATTGATGTATACTAAGTGAAAATAATGTTTACTAAACTCCTTTTATGTTATGGTCTTACATGTTTTTCACATTTATTCATTTTGGTTTTTAAGACCCAGCTAAATTCCTATTCTTCCCACCTTAAATTATATCAGATTTGCATTTCACATTTATTTGTTTTTTCATGCTCATGCATCCTTAATAATTGTTTCTTTAAGACCATGCAACTAACAGCATAACAACATAAGTGATAAATTAGAGTCTTGTGAATCTGTCTTGATCCACTGTTCAGGTTGTTTTGTTGGTATGTGCATGTCCAACTCACCTTGAACATGAGTTTGGCAATGTGATCCCTTTGCAAGAGTTTGATAAAGATTATAATGGTGATAGTGATGATAGACTGACAAACCTATTGCTTTCAATGGAGCAATGCTCTCATGCTCTAGAAATTTTTAGTTATTTTGTAATCCAGCATGATGGTTGTAGGAAGTAATGGGAAAGTTGTCACATTTTGGGGAGGAAATCCTATGTTGTATGTGCAGAGAAAAGTAATCTTAAGGTTACAGACCAAAAGTTATAAAAATGTTCATATAATATCAAAAGTTTTTCTCGAGACTATTATACAGTTGTATTATAAGCATAATATGTTATTCTCACACAAAAGTTTTGTTAAATCATTGACTTTTTACTTTTCTTATAAATTTTCCTCATTTTCAGTTTGGTGTTTTTCTTGGATACATTTTTCCCCTTTGGTCCCATAAAAAAAAACGTGTAAATGAAATTAAACTGTTATTTCTATTGTGTTTTTGTAAATCTGTGTAGATGAGAGTGAGCAAGTAAACATGCAAATCCAAATTTTTAAAGATATGTCTTAATATAAATTTGCTGGGTTCGCAATATTGTTATTTCACTATAATGCGATTTTCACAACTCTGCTCGCGTTTGGTTGTAACAGTCAACAGCTGATACCTGCCAAGGACTGAAATGCATAAATCGCAGTATATACCTATTGCATACACCGTACAAACTCTGAAAATGCTCTTTGTCAGTTTGAAGTGAAACTGAGAAGAATTTGTTGTACTGCAAACATTGTATGTTTGAAATTGAATGTCTGTGCTTGTAGAACTATTGAATATTACGTGTATTTGAAATAAAGTCATAAAATATTTTAACTCCAATTAATGTAGCGGCTTCTATTTTTCCCTTTTTCTTTCTTTTTTACCAATTTAATTGTTATAGACTAGAAGTAGTTTTTTCTCTTTTCTCTAATTAACTCAACTACTAGAATTCACTGATTTCAGATGAATTTCTCATTTTTGCATTTTATTTTGCTTTTGTTTTCCTTCTTCTTTTTGAGCTTTGTTGTCTGTGAAACAGATGTATTACCTAGACTCAGGTTAATTCATGTTTCATTGTTGTCTCACACTAATGAGGTGATGGATTTCTTCATGTACTTATGCATTATTGTCATGTCCAAAAACATTACACATACACACACGAGTTGTGTTTACTACCAGACTAGATAACTAATAAAATCAGTGATTTTTATGACCTGACAATAGTTGTAGAGTGCTTGTGTAGCTATGTGTATCTACATAATGCCTTGTTTCATGTTCTGTCTTGCTGCTGTGTGTGTGTGGCTGCTCGCTGCGTTATGATTTTCACACAACTCTCACATCTATTTCAATCCTCTCATCACTGTGTGCAGGCTGAGAAAATTTTCATTTCAAATGTAAGTAAAATGTTCCTGTCTTTCTTGTGTGTTTTATCACATTATCAATAATTGAGCAGATGAATCCTTAGAACTGAAGAATTATTTCATCATTGTATTGGTGAGAGGGGGGTTAGGAACTTGAGCATCTCTGTCATTTCTTATTGTTCTTGGTGATTACTCTCTATGAGTGCAAGTGTGATAACTCAGTATAGAAATTAGGAATAAAGAAAAGTCATGGTTACCTATTCCTGTAGTTCATTATCCTTGTTTTCTGCATTCTTATGTACAGCTCAAGTAGGATTCATCTGTGTTTCTTGGGCACCATTTTTCTGAGTTTTAATGGGTGCAAAATGCTTTGTTAGCTGTGACTGAAAATATTCCTCATTCTTTTTGTTTGTTGAGTGGGTTACAGGAGATTACTTTCACAATTCATTTTTCTTATGAGTATTGTGAATGTGTGTGTGTAAATTAATAGTTTTAAATTGCAAATATTTTTCTGGATGTATATTACAACAGATGTTTAACTAAACAACAATAAAAAAATTCTCACTTTGGCTTTATTTAATTTTCTGTCAGTTGTAATTAATTACTGTGATTTATTACATGATCTGCATTTTCATCATGATCTTTGAACTAGTGTATAATTGTTTTGTTGTTTGAATTGCAGTGCCAAATACTCTTTTGACACGTGGCAGTTTTTACTCACAAAACATATGCAACTTGTATACTGACTTTCCTTAATTGTAATAATATAAACTCCCTGAAAGCTATGTTAAACATGCAATTTTAAAAACATTCAAAGAGAAAACTATGAAATATTTTCCGAAATTAACAATTACTATACTGTATCTTCACCATTATTATCAATTGTGTTACCATAAGTTTACAACAGTATTATTATACAGATGGTCGAACTAATTTATCACTTCTGATTTCTAAACATTTTTGTGAAATGTCTTTTTAACTTCGTTTTCTATATTACTTTCTTTTTTCCTTGTTTGTTTGATAAAAAATTTATTAAAAATTATTCAATTTAAGTTGAAATATTGAGTTGACTTTTGTGTTTATCTTTTTAAATGGTTTTGGAATGTTCTTATTATCCTTTTTAAATTTCTATCATACAAACACACATTATCACCAGACAAATTCCAAATTAAGATTTCAACAAGATAATGATTGATGAAAGGATTTTGAAAAAATGTCTAAAGTTTCATGTGAAAATTTGTTTCTCTATTGAGAAACACATATGTTGCCAGCCATTGTGAAAAGGTTTTGATACAAGCTTTATTGTTGGGTTAAAGAAAAGGAAAGAAAATATTGCCGTTGGTATATAAAACATCATTTTCATTTGCGAACCTTTTGAATGTGTGTAAATAAGATATACTCATATACACATATGTGTAAATACACATTCTTTGGTTTGGTGTCTACAATACTAAAATCTCTCTTCCAGAATCACCCTCAAAAGTTGGAAAATTAGTTAATTTTTCTGTACTATATTCCAGCAGACAGTATTACCTGGCTGTGGAGGAGAGGGACGTGGGGAGCGTGAACATCGTGGCAGTCTTAGTGGAATGGCAAGTACAAGTTCAGCAGGCCCGGGTGCTGTGGATTTAGCCATAACAGAAGCAGACAGTAAGGTCTCAGCCCTTCCGGGAGGTGCTCCTCTTCAAGACAAACCATCAGATTGGAGCCCTCATGTAGCTCTCCGGGTAGACCTGCAGTTACTAGAGCAGGTTGAAGCCCTAGAAGATAAAGTTGCCAATGCCAGCATGCAGGTTAAGGTAAATACCCTTGTATATATCTACTCTAGAGCATTATTTTAGATAAGGAATTCTCTGAGAATTGTCTTTCAAACCATTCTTTTTAGTAATTTTGTCTCCTTTGCTAGGAAAAGTTTAATTTGTTAAAGTAAACTGAATCTAGAAACAGAAACTCAAATTATATAATATTTTTAAAGCTCAACATAATATCATAACATAGTTCTTGAGCTATTTGTTATAATTGTATGAAATAGAATAGAAAATTATTGTTTGTTTAATGCAGTAGCAAACCAGTTTCAATTTGGATAAAGTAGCTATAAGGGGGTATCATGGGAAAGCATTTTTTTTTTACACACGATGTTATCTATTAGGGTTGGAAGGTGCCACAACGAGCCACAACAGAGGAGGGGGTCTCTTTCAGACCAGCTTGTGTGCCTTTAGATGGCCCTAATGACACAAGAAAAGACCCTGTTGCATTAGCCAAGGAACGACTTCTATCTTTGGAGGCAGCTATTGAGCGGCGATATCTGCGGCCACCTCTTGGAATCAGGTACATTCTAAGATATACATTGCAAAGTTACAGAATCTGATACATGTTCTTCAGCTCTGACTTTATCATAGAATTCAGTTATCAACTTATGGACATCAATTCTACACATGTTCATTGTATCATGTTTCCGAAACTGTAGAAGAAAAAATTTAAAGGTTAACAGCTCCAAGAAATAAACGTTTCTATTTAAATGGAAGTATTTCTTGTATTTTGAATTGCTTCTTCAGTGTCCCTTCTGATTCATACATCACATTTAATTACTATTATTTAGAATCAACTGAGCCCTCAAATATAATGTTTATTTAATGTAAATATTTTTTAGGAAATTATACATTGATGGTAAAATTTGTACAAAATGTTTTTCTTGCATCATTGTATCAATTGACTAAATAAAAATATCAGGGACTCCTTTTCTTAAGGGATGTGTGTATCTTGAATCATGTTTTTAGACCATGTTTTATTTTGTATTATTTATAAATCAAATATATGATACGAAAATACATTATGTTGTGTGTTATTTCACAGAATTTTTTGATACCTCTGTTGGTCTAAAAATGTTTTTTGTAGTTTTATGCTCACTATTGTGTAGCACTCAATGCATCTAGTGTGTGTGATTATTTTCAGCACTGGAGATGTAACTCTTCCGGGTCTAAATGCTTCCACAAGTGGCTCTGGAAGTGGAGACGGCAATTCAGGAGGCAACTCCGGATGTGGGTCATCTGCATCTGGTTCCTCAGCTGGTGCTACTTCTGCTGGTGGCAGTGGAAGCAGCATGCCCTGCATTGGAAACCTTGGTCCTGAAGCTGATCTGCCCAAGGGGCTTGTGGTGTGGCGGGATGCAGTGACGCGAGCCAGAACATCTGCCCAGCTTGCCATGGCACTCTACTCTCTGGAGGCATCTGTAGCCTGGGATAAGAGCATCATGAAAGCAGTGAGTTTGCATCACGGTGCTCGGCGGAACCGCACCAGCCGATCCGGGGGCAAACAACAACAACAACACAACCAAAACTCCTCTGCCGCTTCTAGTGTGGGTATCGCTCTGGTGATGCGCCGCTTAGCGGCCGATGTTGCCGCACGGCTCGGACACCGCTGCTTTTTCGTTTGTTTGTATTTTATTTTATTTAGTTTTTCATGTGATCTTTACCCTTCTCTTTCACTTAGTTCACTATGCAATGTGTGTGGTATAGATGGACAAGATTTTTGGAACTTGTTATACCAAATTTGTGGTGTACATGAGATTTTATATTTAAATTGAACACTTAATTAACAAGTACTCTCTATATAAAGATTCAAAAAATGAAGTAGGTGTATTAGATTTTGAGAAAAAGGTGTTGAAATCAAATTGTATTTAAAGTCTCTAAATATAAAATATATTTAAAATATGTAACCCATTCTTTGTTAATTTAAAATTTTTAATCCATTTGTTAGTTTAAAGTTTTTCTTGTGAATTTCAAGATAATTTTGATCTCAAATCTGTTAAAATTAAGTTAAAAAAGGATCAGCAGTTGATCATTACTACTAATCAAAAATGTTCATTCATATACTCGGTTCAGGCATGCAGATAATGATTTTGTCATGTTGAACTTCAATGAAAACCGTTTTACACTCCAAAATTCTTCCATCAGCCAGATGAGCTCAGTGTCTCAAAGCAGATGCCTCAGAAGTGTTAGTTCAGATAGAGCTATTGATGGTTATGGACCATTTTTATGTGTGATTTAGGTCTAATCATCACTGAAAAGAATATTTCAACACTTGATACAAATCACATTGAAAAGTATGTGAAAATATTAAAATGAGTTCTTAGAGAAATTCAAAGTAAGATTGCTCACATCCAAGGGTAAATGGACAGCTCAGGACAATTACCAATTATCAAAGGGCTTGTACTGTTCATTTTCATCACTTTTTCAACTTACATTGGAGTTCACCATTTTTTGGTAAAAATCATCTATATAAGTAATATTTCTTTAAATCTAAGTTTTGATGTGTACTTTTCTTGAATTATCACATCAAATAAATAAATTGTTTTCATACTATCATTCTCCAATTGGGAGAATGTAAATAATAGGAAGTACTACAGCTCCAGCACAAGTTGACCAATCTTCGAGAAACTAATGTTCTTCTCTTGCCACACCCCCAATTTAGTTTGAAATTAACAAGTGTCAAAGTAATTGTTCACATGTGTGAACCAACTATAATCTTGTAGTCATGAAGTTATTTTATTGCCTTGTTTAGCAAGTGTCCATCTCAGAATTGATACACATTCTTGTCGAAGAGTCTGGTGCAAAGTGGCATCAGAGGACATTGTACAATGAAGTTGATTGTGAGAATTTGTTTTTCATTAGAATGTATTATGCAAGTTTTGATTAAAGAATATAATTAAAACAATTCATTTATTCAGCAAACATTTTATATCATTCACAGTATCTAGAAGATTTGAAGTTCTGAACTTACTATTCAGTCTACCAATCTTGTAAGAATTCCGTTTATATTTACTGCCTGTTCAGTCAGAAGTTCATTAAACAAAGTGAGTCAATGGACTTGAGCATGCAAAATAAAACTAGAAAATAATTAACTGCATTATGCTGTAGGGAACTTTATTAGTAGTTGTAGGGTGTTTAAACATTTAGATTGATTGATGTCAACTGACATTGTCATTTCTTCCAAAAATTTTGATTAATGAAATACTTGTACAAAAATTTGTTACCTTCAGCATCAGTGCAAGATCTAAAATCTTGGATGATGCCTGATCTGTCTAGTCATATCACACACATTAGCTCTGTTCTACTTTGCCCCCTTGACCCTCCTGTTCTTTGTTATTAATTTAAACTAACTTCTTCCCCTCCCATCAGAACTGAAATATCATGGTGGATGTAATCTATTGTTTGTCAATGACAATGCCAAAAACCTGTTTTGAATTTTTTGTTTTTGCACAAATACTATATTTATATTTTGTACCTTTGGTATTTAATGAAATTAGTCTTGAGTTTATATTGTTTAAAATTAGTTTCCTCCATGATATTCAGACTGCCAATATGGCACTGAAAAGCAAGCTTGCCATCAAAATATTTGCAGATGAGAATTACTTAAATAGTTTTGCACTTAAATACTATATTTGGCTGTAACAATGTATACTGAGAATGTGTGAATGTGCAGCCTAGATTAATATATTTCATATGAATGAATGGAGATGAATGTAGTATCTTGATATTTTATTTGTTTATAACTGTTTATACATGTATACATATACAATACATTTTAAGAATTCTTCATCCACCGAATTTTCTACGAGAACTTCTTAATGACAATGGATTAAGTTTGAAAGAAATTTGATGAATTAAATTGATGATAATTGGTTGAGGCCTTTTGCATTGATTCTTAAAATTGGACTTCAGTATTAATATTAGTATGAAAGAGCTCACAACATTGTTACAGGCAATAAACTAGTAATTAAGTTTGAAATGAGAATTGTCTCAGCAGTTTAGTATCACACATTGTAATAGTGTCATAATGGCATGAACTTTGTCATAATCTAATCTCTGTAAAACAAACTTTAAGTTTATTAAACAATTCTGTTCAAGTTTATTAAACAATAAGCTTGTTTTATGGAGTGAATCTAACCTAATTTTCCAGGATTCCATTAGACCCTAGTAAACTTTGTTAACTTTGTTCTTTTCTCTTCTGTTTAGAATTATGTAAATGATTTATTAATTTTGATTATTAATACATTAATTATTTTCAGCCTAAGTTCTAATGCTGCTGATTAGGTGAACGGGTACACTACTAACATTTCTAAACCACTTTCCCAAATACTGGCAATTTGCCAACATGCGTGGGTTGCTTCATTTGATTCCTGCTAATCTGATTTTATCGATATGGAAATTGTCATGTGGAAGGTTTCTACAGAACTTAGCCATGCATGCTGATTTTTATTATATGTTCATTCAATTCTTTTCAAAATGCTGTCCTGTAAAAGACAGAAATGAACATTATTCAAATTCCTAACTCTTTCTTTAAATTAAATTTATAATTTTTTTAATGAATCATGTGTTATTTACATTAAAATCGTACTTTTCCTCCCAATCTTTTGAAAGTATTCATTGATATATTCTTCATTGTTTATTATATATTAATTAATTAGTTTTATGACGTAAGTGTGTGTCCTCTAAAATTGTGAGTTGACATTTTAAATTTTCTTTAATACTTAAATGTTTTTTCTTGTATTCAGAAAATTAAAATGTCTTCATGGGAAGGTGACAGATTTCTAAAAAATGTATCTGAAGATGTTTGGACAGAATTACATTACCTCATATGTTCGTTTAGAAGGTATAAATCCACATGGATTTAAGAAACTCAGCTGCATCTTTCAGATCAATTTGTAAACATATCTAAGGAGACCCTGCACATTTGATTTTAAATAGATGATTATTGGCATTAATATGCTTATACAGATCTTTCACATGAGAAGTATCTGCTATTAAAAGTTGATATTTATAATGCAATATTTTAATTCAGTGATATAATGAGGACGGCCAATACTACGTTGATTCCTTATAAATCTTCAGTTTTAGTTGTCCCTTTTACATTTACAATATATTTTTTTGCACACATTATATTCGCAATTTTCACTTTTTATAAAATTGTGAAATACACCAAGAATTACGTAATGTATAGAAACTTAGTAGATTTTTTCCTTTTAACAACATAATATTATTAAATCAAAAATAATTTATTTTGATCATATTGAAGCAACCTATCACAACACAACTCAGAATATGTAGATCAAACTGGGCATGCAATAACTGTTATCTCAAAGCACATTGATGTACACTGTTCTAACACGCTCGTGAATTCGGCAGCTTTTCTAACATGCTCGTGAAGTGCAAGCATGAGTGTTAGCTTGTGCTATGTTTTAAATAATTACATTTACAACTGTATATTTATAATTTTTAATAGATATGAAGAACAATATTTATTTTGTTACAATTCAATGATAGGGAAAATAATAGATTTTTTTTAAAAAAAAAAGAACATAAAAAAGTGTGTTAATAAAATTGAATACTTGCAGAAAGAAAGGTAAAGCAGTAATAGATTACGAAAACTATATCATGCTTTCTTGTTAATATTTTTAGAATACATTTTTTAAATTCAATTAGTGGTTCCTTCCATAGTTTAAAATAGCATTTAAAACAATACTATTTACTATATGTACGGGATGTTGAAAAAGATATAATATTTTGACACAAGGTTGTTGTATTAGTTCAAACAAGTCAGAAACTAGATCAGTAAATATGAATATGAAGATATATATCTTCTGAAATTTGATCTAATATTTGAAAACATAGTAAGATTATGTACATGTAAAAAATTTAATAATGTCAATTGCTTCAAAGAAATAGATTTATTATAGAATATCAGAAGAGATGTAATGTTAATAATTTATTTTCATGCCTATAATGATTGTGATGAAATGTTTGAATAATAATATAATTGTGCATGCCCAATTTGCTTATGGTGCCTACACACCTCTACAGCTTGAATGTTTTTCAATAATCGGCATGAACACTTCAGTTTTTGCATGCCGCCTTCTGGCATGGGCTTATATTCACTGATGCAAGTGGCGGCATTCAGATGACACTTTACCTGCATGTTCCTTCTCCTTTCTTTTCCAATCCTGTATTTCCTACATATTGGCTGGTTTACAACATCACATAAAGTCCAAAGGGTTACTCTGAAAGGATTGTTTTGTTAAGCTCCATGCACCTCGTTCACTTTCTGAGAATATTTAGTCATGTTTACTTTAATATCGTGGCCACATATCAGCCCTAGTTCGTATTATTAATTGCTTGTAAGATGACAATTTTATTACAATGTTTCTGATTAGTGGAATTACGTAATGCATCAAAATTCTAACCCTTCTGCAGATGGTAAAATAAGGAAGCACTTTGCTATTTAATTCCTCCCTGCAAAATTTCGGTTCCGTTTTTGTCTTGTGAATTTCAGGCTTGGCCTTATGTTTTAAATGTTGCTTGAGTGGACTAAGTAAAGAAAGTTGGTCATATCATGTAAGAGGGATTTATTTGTATGAGTGTCTTCATACATTTTATATTAAAAGTTTTAACACAATAACAATTCAAGTTGGTATATTATGAGGACACAAGATAATAGTATTAAGTGGTAAATTGTAGACAACTGTTTACACAATTGATTGTTAGTCATTAGTGAATCAAGAATTGGACTTAGAAATTATTTTAAAAAATCATCAAATTTCTTTTGCTTAGAAAATCCTTTCCACAAGGCAAGAGGAAATGGGAGGAATTAAGCTTGTATTATTGAAGTGTTTTTCTTTTTATTTATCTGAGAAAGAAGGGATAAAAAGAATTTTACTGATTATTATCCTGTGAACCTTAAACTGCATTATAGTATAAGGTTGCATGGAGCTCTACTTATCTCACATTTAAATGACCTTTTAAGGGATTGATTTCTTAAGCTTGTCTGTGGCCATTGGTAATTGTTCAAAAATTTTTAGGATGTTTTATAGAGACTGTTGATGATTCACAATTGTAGAGCAAATAAATAGTTTTGTGATACACTTAAACTTTTTAAAGTGCTTTTGTGAATTTTTGACTGTAAAAAAATAGTCATTAATATTCAGAGATTTTTATTATCTTTATGTTTAAATGTTGAGTGTGTTTTATAATTTTTTTATTGTATCAATGTGCACTTCTGTAGGATTTATATTTGCTTAAGATATTTCTATATTATTTTGTATTGTAATGGATTTCTGTGTATTTAAGCATTTCAGTGTTTAGACATTCAAAAAGAACACGTACATTGTTCTTTTTGATGTAGCAATTTTTTTGTCATTTCTTGTTCTATGTTCTAAACATATGACATCTGAGAATCACTATGCACTTGCAGAAATGTTATAAATGCTTTACTGATGCAATTTACAACACTTGTTCTCAATACTACTTACAAATTTGGAACTGAATTTAAATTTATTGATACATTTATAGATATACATAAATAAATAAATATGATGCTACAATGAATAGATCAACTTTTCTCTCATTTTGTACAATTTGTTAGTAAAAAATATTGTAAAAACATCAAGCTTAAGAAAACTATAAATACACAACAAAGAACACTCCTTGATTGTATCATCAGATCATCAGTTTTTTTTTATATCAATAAGATCAGTCATTTGTTTTTTGCAATCATAAATCAACACATTTAATGTGATTGGAGAGTAACTTTGTTCTAAGTGAGAGAAATGCACTCTAAAAATTATAATAGTTGTATTTAAGGTGGTTAAAATTTTGAAATTTACTTAAATGAATTGTTATAATGCAAAATCATTTAAGTCTGTGTTTGAAGCAGTATTCTAGAAAATCTAATTAATACATTTAACAATGAACAAGCTTTCAAATTACTTAGAGAAATAGAGATTCATTTTTAAATCTCAAATGCTCAATAATGAAATTTGGAAGGAAAAAAAGTTGTTTCTTTTAAAATTATTGGCTCATATTTGTATCATATGTTAAGAGCTTACAGCTGCTGTAGTGGTGCCCCACTGAGGGAAATACCTGAAGGAGGGAAAACCCTTCAAACCAATGTGGAGGTTGGCATTGGATCTCACGTTCCTGTTTGAAGGAACACTGCCACCTCCCATAATATAACAAGCACTATACTCATGGGATCAGTGACCTAAGTAGTTGATGTGCCTGTAAACAATAATCAAACATACACACTACCACATCTATGCCATGTGCTATTTTGCTGTTGGCTTATTACATACTAAGAAAAAAAGTGTTAATTAAAATAATAAACTATTTAATGTTTAATAAATTCTGTTTGTTCTATATTCACTTAACTTCATAACATTTATATGATTAGATTAGTGTAAGTGAAATTTCATTCTCATGGAATTTTAATATTCTCTTGATAATATGTCATAAAATTCAGATTGATAATATATCAAAAATTGAAATTTGTATTAAATATCTTGTTTGTTTTATAATGGGTCCAAGCACTTCAATTATTAACATGCATAAATCTCGAAAGATGAAAATATTAACAATTTTGAGTATGTTTACATATCGTACAATTCAACAAAGCATTTTTTTAAATTTATTTATTTATTTTTTTCTCTCTTGACGAAACTAATCTAGAACATCTTGTCTTTTCTTCATTCTTGTGTAAATTGAAGATTTATCTCATTAAATAATAGCAAGAAACCAAATGGAGCAAATTGGTTATGTTTGAATCAGAAAATTTAACATTCAAATGTAAATTTTGTATTTCTGAAAATTGATTGTGAAAATAGCACAAGACTTTGCCATATTTAAATATAAATATTTTCCTTCAGTATTTTTTCATAATATGTAATGCCTTTCTGCCTGAAAAAAGAAGATTTGAATAGAAATAAGAGAACAAGTGATTGTGTAAATAAGAATTCAGTTTGGCTAATGCAGTTAATTCTACTTTAAATGACTTGCTTAAATTATTGACAGATGGTGATAATATATTGAATGAAATAATATCGAAACTATGGTTTCTTAAGCTTTACATGCCTGACATTTTTGTGCCTTATTTTTGAACTGACACAGGCAATTATGTTTTCATTATGCTGCCAAATATTTTGATTTTGTAATTTCAAAAATCTAAACACTCGTCATTTTGAGTAGAATTAATTTTTTGCTTGCTGCATTGATGTTCCATGGTTTAGCTGGAAAGCAGACAGCTGAGTGATGTGAAGAACTCATGCACTGGCCCGTGTCGATGTTTTGCTGTTGTACTTAATCTTGCATGTGTATTGTTTTTGAATTGATCCATTCTCGTGTTAAGTTCGCATATTACCAGGAAAATAGTTAGAAAGCAAAAAGGAAAATGAAAATGAATTCAAGTAATAATGTCAGAATTAAAATCAATTTTACATATTCATTATGGTTGGTTCTTGGCAATGTGCGATTACTTTTTTATGGAGAATGGTTTCATAGAAAAACTGTTTAATGTTTGTCACTGCAATGGTAAATGTGTGTTTGTTTCAGAATTGCCAGTTTTGTCACTCAGGGGACAATGAAGATAAGCTTTTACTGTGCGATGGTTGCGACAAGGGTTATCATACCTACTGCTTCCGACCAAAGATGGAACAAATTCCAGATGGTGACTGGTAAATAAGTTTGTCATTTATTTGTTTGTTTCATTTGCCTTTGCCTGTAGAATAACATATTGTAGTGAAAATATTGTATTAATTTAATATATGTATTATATATAATTTTACATGACATTCAAATTCTTTGAAGTGCTAAATTGAGAAATGAATCAACTCAAGTTGCAGGTTTCTGGGTATCCATGATGTACCAATATAGCTTCAGCTGAGCTTTCAAGCCATAATTTACATCATATTTATAACTAGTAGAAGTGTAATGGAAATACACAAACTTGAATTGGGGTAGTTTTATTTCATTGCATGGGTACTGATTCTTATTTCAATAGTTTTTTTTGTTCCTTTTATATTATTACAGTGTATATATAGTAGTATAAATATAAATTTTGTCTTTGAATTTTGTGCCAAAAAGGGTAAATAGCATTTAAAAATATAGTATAGGTCTGATTTCCATTAAAAGCTCTGAATTTTCAAAAATTGCAAAAGTTCACATTTTTTTTGGCTATCTTCAATTTACATTGTAGGGTAGAGATTTGTTTATTCTTGAAAATGTTATTTCTTTAAAATAAATGTAGTTTTGTGTGAACTTGTCACAGTTTCCCAAAATATGTGAACAAAAATTTCTCAACAGTGGCTTTGCACTTTTATTTTCTGTGTGTAGTGGGGCAATTCATTAACAAGTGAACTCTGCACTCCACACAAAACCAGCAGATCGCTCAAATACCCTTTTATAATTTATTGCATTTTGTGGATACAGATGCTTCAAATAATCTCTTATGAAGGTTTTTCAAAATATTTTTATGTAAATATATCTCTTTTTTGTTAACATATGCTGAGTGGTTGTACATAACAGTAGAGACATGGTCTTCTCATGGCAGTTTAAATCGCTGGATGGGAAAAATTGTTTTCTTCTAATTTTTTGCTTGAATACAGCAATGTGCATTGATAAAAACCGTATAAGTCCGATTTTCATTAAATATTAAAATTTCATGAAATTTTGTTAATTCCAAATCTTAGAAAAATATCAAATCTCCAAAACTTGCAAATTTGAATCTCCACATTTTTTTTGACGAAGAGAATTTTTCAAGAGATGGCTGAAGAATTAGTAGGATACAATTTGCAATATTATAATATTAAGTTAACCATTATAAATAATACAAGTGTTGTAGTTCCTTTCGTATATACTATATACATACTCTGTATATTCCAGTGTATAAAAGACTATGGTATGTAAAGTATGAGACACTCTGTACTCCATAGTATACTACTAATATACTCCATAAATTACTGAATATAGAGAAAGTTATGTAATGCTGGAAGAAATTGATCTCAATATTTTGGGGGACCCTGATATTGAAAAAATTGTTCAGTGTATTTTTCTTTTCTTTCCTTTTACTACAAAACCTCTATTTGCCCATCCATTTGTCTGTGAACAACACTAGTGCCTAAACCATACTCAGGGTTTTCTCTGTATTGGTTATTCCCTAATTGATCTGGCCACACTTGAGGCCCTTCAAATTTTAAACTGATCTGTAAATTTTAGACTCGTGGCCATCCAATATCATGACTTGAATGAGATTGAACATGTATTGCTTGTATTGAAATCACATACAAGGCATTTTTATGGGATGGGAACAATTGCAGAAGCATGTGTTGGGTCAATTAGGCATTATCTAAGTAAAGTAACCCTTTTCTGCCCATGGAGTTGAGTTCAAAAGAGCAACATTTTTGCACAGTTTCAACCAATATTATATTATCTAACCATTACAAATAATATGAGAAAGTATGTGCCGTTGAAGCTCAGCTAGTTTTCTCTTGATCAAACAAATGGTTCAAAAACTCTTTTCTGATGTGTTATAATAGTGGAAAACATTTCTTTATATTTCTTGGAAATATATGACTTTGTAAAAAGATTAAATGGTTTGAGACAAGGACAAGATGCAGTTTCGTTTATTGAGCCTAATAGTTTCATGGTGATAAAGCTCTAATGCCACTTCTGTAACATAAAACATTATCAAGATATGTTAAACAATTATTCTAATGATTTGTATTGTGTTTCTCAGGTACTGCTTCGAATGCATGAATAAGGCAACTGGGGAGCGCAACTGCATTGTATGTGGAAAACGTGCAGGCCGCAACCTGGTAGTCTGTGAAGCATGTCCACGTGCTTATCACACAGATTGTCTTCAGCCTGCTTTAGCCAAAGTGCCACGAGGCAAGTGGTTCTGTTCAGGATGTGCAACTCGTGCTCCTCGGAGACGTGGTGGTGGTGGTAGTGGCTCTGGTCGTAAGCCACGTGGCTCGGCAACGCCATCAACTTCCCATGCTAATACCGAAAAAGCTTCAGAGAGAGCAGAGAAGCATCGAGATAGTGAAAGCAGTGATCATGCTGCTCCTACAAGGTGTGTTGTAAAAATAATAAATAAGGGAAAACGTAGGAAGTCGGGACATAGCAAAATTGTGTAACTAGTATATTTTTGAAAATTAAAAGAGAGAATATAAGGCTGTGAAAATTTTGTAGTTCTCTTAGAATGGGCGAATCAAGTACAAAAAGGGGGGAAAATGTCATTTTTTTACTTGATGAATCTGACATTCTCAGGGCTATTTCAAACGCATAATAAACAAGCTGCATCTCGGTTGGTGGGGTGACTGGCTCTGAGTTGGATGGCCGGGGTTCCAGTTGGGATGTATGAAATTTTTCTGCATCCCTGACTATCCAGAACAGATCCACTCGTCCTGCTCTTTAATAAGTACCCTATATTATTCCAGGGAGTTAAAAAACTCTCTTCAATGCCTCTTTTTGGTGCTAAGGTAAAGCAATTGCAGAGTACAACAGTATCAATTAAGAATATCTACGTGGCTCCTGGCAATGCTTGACCTTTCTGACGTGACAAAAGTACTTATTAACACATTGTAGGCTGTGTTGTTTTGATACTACTCTCCCTTTGTTTCTGAGTGATTTGTAGTATCGTTTATGCAGAATGTGGATTTTGAACCCATGAAATATGTTTTAGATCATATCTTAGTGCTCTTGAAAGTGTTTTTTTCTTTTCTTTTTTGTTTCCCAATTTATTTTTAATTTTACTATAACTTTGATGTTGTAATGAATTAGGAGTCTTGCAGAAAATCAGGGGTTTCAATAAAAGTATTTCTTTCAAAATATAAGACAAATAGGTTGTTCAAAAAAATTTCAAAAAGTTTAACGAGCTGACTCTTCTTTTCATGATACTGCTTTGTCACTTGTTCACACAAGGCGTAAGGGAGTGTAGCAAATTCTGATGTACAATGGTGGAAGAACTAATTGAGGCAGGTAAAAACTGATACCAATCAAGAAAGATCTGCAATGTGTTAATATGTTAAACAAGTTATTCAGTAGAAAGTGTTCTGTCATTGAGGCATGTATGTGAATAATTCACCCATATTTTATTTTATTTCTGGTAATTGTTAAGTTATTGAAAATATTTTCGTAAATCCACTGTTGTGGTTCTTGTCTCATCTCACCAAGGCAAAAATTGTAATTGATTTATTTAAAAAGAGAGTAAAATTGTTAATATTTACTATGTAACCATTATTATAATTCATTCCTTACTCTGTGTACACCTAATTTGTAAATTTCTTTTCTGTAATGCAGGAGATATCAGAAGGCAAGGTCAGTATTTTAGGAGATAATAACATTAGTAGTTTTGAGAAGAGAAGTTCATCTTAGCATGTGATATATTTCAAATGGTTTTGGGATATAGCTGTTGGAAATTAATATATTATAAAATGTGTGTATTGAAGGAGATATTGTCTACTAATTTTGTTTGATAATTTATTATTTTGGTACCACAAGACTTATAACTAAAGTTTCAAATGCCTTCATATTAACATTGGAATTTAACCCTGCATTGGTCCTGTCTGAATATAATACCAATGGTCCTGCGAGGTTTGTGTAATCCCAAGGTTACAGTTCTCTTTAAAACAATGACATTGCTAATTAATTCATAACAACAAAGAAATAATATTTTAAATCCACTTATTGGAATAGTTGGAATAAATCTCAATGAATACATGTCTTCTGAAGGAAAGAGGAATGGATAAGTAAAAACAAGTATTGAGGGATTGTTATTGTTTTTTAAAAAAGGTGAAGTGAAAAATTCTAATAAATGAAAGTAGTTTATTTGAAAAAAAGCAACAACAAAAATTAAAACATATTTATTATTCATGTACTCCACATTTTATTTATTTCATTCTTAACATATTAATCTGTACAGCCATCTGTCACTTTCAGACTGCTTCTTCAGTTCTTTCTGTCTTAACAATGCTTGCAATCAGAAACTTACATATTCGGTATAAGTTGACATGTTACAATTCTGACATGACACTTTTTGCATTTCTGACTGCTGGGACTTGTGGTACTTTGTACTGGCGTGTATTCATGTGTATCCATCTTAGCATCGAGCCTTCAGTTTTGAACAGAAGTTCATTTTACTTTTGTTCTTAGCTCCCTTGATCAAAAATTACTATTAATGTGTCTCTTGGTTGTAAAATTTTATTATGAAAAGTTCATTTTATGCCTTATTTAACTTGGCGAGACTTGGGCCATCAGGCCAGCTCTTCTGACTGACCATGCAAATTATGCTACGCTCCTTTCACCATCCCTCGGGTGATGAAACAGCTGATTTGAATTTAGTTCAGCAGCTTGTATTAGGCTTGAGGATGTTTTACATGCTTAAGAAGGATTTTTTTTTTCCCTTAAAAATCTGCGGCTTTGATTGGGTTTGAACCAGCAAACTTGGGTACAACGTAACCTTTATCACCAAAGCTACACTACATAATCAAAGATATTTCTTTCAGAGATAATCTTCGTGCTACTTTACTTTTTGTATTTGCTTGATAACTACACTTGAGTGATGCATATATTCAAGTGTTGAAAATTTCTTTGAAGATCTACTGCTGTCATAGGAGACATAGTAATAGGGCATTATTACATGAAAAAATTCATAAAAGCTATTAACAATTTTTTTTTTTTAATGTAGCAACAAAAAATCTATTAAAAATTTGAACCAAAAAAAAGTTTCACGAATGGTTTATTGGGTGTTCAGTAACTAATTGCACCTGAACCGTAGTGGTTGATACTTCATGTCTTGCAAAGAAAACTGAAATATGCGCAATTAAGACAACAAAAGACGCACAAAAGGGACATGAAACTGGAAGTTACAAAGTTATGCCATTTTAAAAATCGTATACAGTTGGACCACTAAAGGGTTAAATGAAAGGATTGTAGAATTTTTATTTTTAATTTTTTTTAATGAACTAGAGTGAACTATATAATAAAGTAACAGTATCTAAATATGATGATATGATATTTAATATACATATATATGCATTCAAACAGCTTTATCTTAAAAATCATTTGTCATATATTGTGTATTCATTTGGACTTACCTTCTTAGAATGACTTATACTATAACCTCCCAAAGCATTGATCTTTCCTCCTGAAATGACTGTATACATGTCTGGGAGTCAAAAGGCTAAGTCTACAAATTGATTTGATTGGTCATAAGTAAGTGCATTTTTTTTACTTACATCCAGAGTGAAGTTCTCAATTAATTTCTTGAAATCTCTTTTGAGAGTGATCATAAGAGTAAAACAATATTCACAAAAATCTGTCGAGAAGAGTTAATAAAAGACACAAGAGGTGTGTAGTGAATAGCTATTACACTGAATATATCAAAAGAAAATTTCATCAAGTAATTAATAGAAAAGCTGTGTAAGGCACAACAAAGTATGCTCAAAATGGAATTTAGGTTGATACAAAGAAAGTTAATGGAGGAAAGCAGTTTTACAAACATCATATTTATGTCTTTTACATTTAATTATGACCAAGTTTATGGAGATTAATCCATTATTTTACATGCATACATTTATGATTCCAGTATTTAATATTACTGAAAACATTAATTTCAGTTTCTTTTTATAACCAGTTAAACACAACTCTAAATTTGAGTTGTTATTGAATATATCAAATACATTTAGAGGATGGTTGTTCAGTTGTTTTTTTTAATGATGAAAGAAACAAGTGTTAATGTTTTCTATATTTTATATTTTATTTACTTAATATGTACTGAATAATATTACCTTTTCTTTAGTATATCAATGAATTGTTTTCCATTTTCATTCTAAAAATTTAGAACATTTCCAATTGTTTGGTGTGTGAATCCATCTTTGTTCAGTAGTATTGTATTATCTTTGATTCTAACTTTATACACATTGAAAGAACAGTCTTTGATCAGAATAATTGACAAAGGGAGAGAGTCTTTACCTCTACAAACATTGTGGCATTAGTCAATTTTGAGCAGAATTTTTGAACTCTTGGTTTATAAATAATACAAATATAATTTGGTGACAAAAACCTTGATTATGTAATATCCCCAAAACTGAACAAATTCTACTATGTTAGAAAATGGCTTGGAACATTGTGTTCATATTAATAAGTTATTCAGTGACTTTTGTACAAATCTGAGCTATCATGATCCAGCTGTATTTTGACGTGGAATGATCTATATGGCTGTGTAATTAAACAACACATCGCGTTTGAATATTACTCTCACTCAAGTGGAAACTTCATTCTAACAACTCTTTGCGTACACTGTGAAGAGTGAACGAGATGGAAAAGGAATTCACTCAGCATTCCTAAAACATTGCTTCTGGTCCAGTCTCTCAATAATTGATTAAAGGATGAACAGACAAATAAACAGGTGGGCAGAAAATGACAATCATTTTGACTACTTTATCTGAGTTGTTTCATAAAAAAATCAAGAAGAAATGAGAGCTCACTTAATGATTAAAAACAACCTCATTTGTTAGGTAGACGAAGATTGTGTTTAAAGTATTTGTTATAAACCAATAAGTGTTTGTAAATGTAATACGTCTTGTAAATCCAGTAGTGTGAAAAATGTGCATTGAAAAAATAATTACAGTATTTAATTGCTTATAAGACTCATAAGCCATCTCCCTAATTTTAGGAAAGGAAATTCAGGTTTTTTTGTATGTATATGAGAAATACCAATCTTCTAACCAAACATGGAATGTAATCTTGTAGATTGTCTGGATAAGAAGTAAGTTTTATTCCTACAAGTAATGCCATTAATTTCTAAGAGTATATTTGTAAAGAATTGCTTCAAATATTTGAAGATGATGTAATCCATTGTGAACAACATTCTGATGAGTGAGGGCTATTGTTTAAAAACAATTTTTAAAATGTTTTCTTAATAAAAGGGCAGTTTATTAAGGATTACAAAATGTTTCCGGAAAAATCTTTAATAGAGTCAAATATGGTAATTAAGTTTATGATTGGTGTAAAAAGTGGCATTCTGTTAGTAAATTGTGTCTTTGTGGTGTTTGTAGTCCTCCAAACACATCATCTGGTGATGACCACACCCAAGGTGCACCAGGCACACCTGGTGCATCTCCCAGCCCTCACACGTCTGGGAGTGCCTCTGGCCGCAAGGATCGGGGGAAAGATAGTGGCTCATCTTCTTCTACCCCAACTGGCAGCTCGAGCTCAGGAGGCCAGTCAACTGGGAGCAGTAGCGGCATGAGCAAAAAACTAGCTCGAGATTTGAATCCTTGCAAGGCCTTGCTGGAAGATTTAGAGGCCCATGATGAAGCATGGCCATTTTTATTGCCCGTTAATACAAAACAGTTCCCCACATATCGGAAAATCATCCGTTCACCTATGGATCTTAGTACCATCAAACGCAAATTACAAGATGCTGTGTAAGTATCATAAAGGAGCATTTATTAATGAAATCTTAAGTGTTCACAAATTATACACAAACACTTAGTTTTTGTTAAATTAGTATTCCATTGAGCCCTCCATTCTGAGAAATTCTAATGTTTTGGATTTTCATAATGGTTAAGAGCGAAATCGATGAACCTTAATGTTGTGAATGTCAAATTTGAATTATTTTTCAATATCCGAGTTCGTTGGAGTATAGGTATTAACTTACTTAGAACTAGTTTAAAGGATTTCTTGGTAGAATAAATGCTAGAACACTTTAATTATTGAACAACAGCTACTTAACAAATAAGGGGTTCTTTACTTCTATAATCTCTGGTATATTCCAGCACAGAACCTAATCATACACAATTTTTGCAGGTACAAATCACGTGAAGAATTTTGCGCTGATGTTCGCCTAATCTTCAATAACTGTGAGACTTTCAATGAAGATGATTCTCCAGTAGGAAAAGCAGGCCATTCAATGAGATCTTTCTTTGAAACAAGATGGAGTGAAATAAATGGAACACATGCTAAACCTTCTACATCTTCATCTTCGTCAGCATAAACAGTTTAAAAGCATCGAATTTACCAATGTCCCTTTAAATACCCAGGATGACATTTACTATTGGAATTCTTTGCCAGTTAAGGCAGAAACATGGTGTATATGCAGTACAGGAACCTAATACGGCCTTGTTAGTAATGAAACACTTGATGTAAATTAATACCAGAGTGATTGCTGTGCCTGAAATTATATTGGAAGTCTTGTATCACTGGTACAGAAAATGAAGAAATGTAATCGTGGCAAACTGAAATCATTTAAGAATGGAAAAGAAAATTGTGTTCTATGTCATCTGATAAAACTTGCACAAGGAAACAATTGGTCAGTGAAATCTTGTTTCTGCTATCGTGTGCTATCCCCTGACATCGACTATAATAAAAAATGGCAATTACAAAGATATAAAGTAGCAGGGATGTCATAAGTGTTGTGTTTACTGACCACAGTTAACAACTTTCTACGTGCTGTTGAAGATGAGCTCTCTATGTCACTTAAAAGAAGACTGCTTGTGAAAAGTATTTTTCCACCTTAGTTCATTCCACTTATCTTAATTTTTTTAACTGTACTTTTGATTCCTGAGAACAACAGTCTGTTTCGTGTGTATGTGAATGTATGTGTGGTGTACATGCAGCATGAAGGGAGAACTGAGGAGGAAAGTAGTACGTCCTTTGGTTGTACATTGTCATCGAATTTTTGTTTTTACTGATTTATATTTTTAAATAGCTCTGAAACAGTGATGAGAGACTTTGCTCTGCAGTTGTGTAAAAGTTGCATGTATATGATTAGGTGGCTGCAAAAACTTTTAATATATTGTGCCACTGAAAAACAGCTAGGTGTGGAAGTGAAAGTGTGATGTAGATTATACGTGTGTATATGAATTTATGAAGTGTGTTATAAACTGCAGAGAAATGATGACAGAGTGGGAGTGTTCTCTAGGGTACTTCAAATCGCTGTCTGTTGCTTGTTAGCCTCAGTTTCCCAGAAACAGAGGCTTGTGTTCTTCTTAGATGCAAATATAAATTTTGGTCACACATGTATCAACAGACTCAATAAAGAAGATGTGTTATGCAGTGGATTGTAGTCCTTTACTAACCTTTTATGCATATCTTGTGCAAATAAAATTATATTATGATCATCCATAGTTCATCCTTCCAATAAAAGTGAATACCTAATAGAATAGTTTTTAGTGTACATTGAGTAGTACATTGTCAGAATTTTAGGAAAGAAGAAAATATATACAAACTATGAAAAATATCGATTTTATATTTGAGTAAAATTGATTTTTTTAAATTATTTTATAGAAAACAGATATTTTTTGTCAGGAAAAATGAGAATAGTCATTATAAAGAAGTAAATCCCTTATAGGTCTTAAAATAAAATAATGCTACATTATTTGAGGACTTGTCTAAGTAGAGATTTTAAATTAAAGAAATTTTATTTATTGTTGATGTGTGTTATGTTTGTATGTACCTAATAATCTCTAAAAATAGAGATGCGCAGTGTAATATTTATCTTACAGTTGCCTGTGCAGGCTTCATGGGCTGAATTCATAATGGCAACAATGCACATGTCTACTTCAAAATTGAAATGGGTAAGTTTGCTCCAAATTGTTCATAAGACACATACAGGTATTGGATGTTCAAGAACATGGATTCAATTGATTTTATGAGACTAATTGTGGACAATAAATCAGTTTAGCTACTTACTGTACAACGACTTTCATTTTTCCCATGGAAATGAAATGAGTCTATAAAATTAAATTTGTTTATATGCTGTTCATAAAGCAAGCAAATATTAACAATATTTATTGAAAATCAACAAATTGATTACTGGTATCTTACAGTCCATAACTTGGGATAATAAGGGATTTGGGTATCACTAGATGCATTCACTGAAGAGCTTAGTGTGACAGTCAATCAACCCCCTTCAAATTTTGTTAGAAGGGACAAAACTAAGGAATAAGAGTTAAAATGAGTATTCTAAATCTTCGTAAACAAATGGAAATTTATCATCTAAATCAGGTCTTTCCAACAGGGTTGATATCAACCCCCTAATGCTCAATGACATTTTAAAGGGAGTCGATAAATTATTTTATTTAATTAATTTTTATATTGTCATATCACAGTCAATGCCTTTTATCTCTTCGACCAGCGACTCGGGAGTAATTCCCGACTGGGGTTCCCAAACAGTTACCCAAATGAGAATAGTCATTATCCATGATGTTTTGAGTAGCTTAACTTCCATGACTTCACAGAGCATAGTTAAGCAATTCAGCTAACAATGCTGGCTTTGTTTCAAGGTCAAAAGCCAATTGTGCAGCAGTGACTGATCAGTATAATCTAGATGCCACTGATGACAAAAAATATTAATGCAGTTGATAATTTATGAGTTTTCTGATATTTAATATTTCTCGTTTGTTTCTATTAATAAAATGCAAATTTGCTCCTCTTTTGGAATTTAATATCATTCACAACAATGGAAAACAAACTTTTGTTGAAATAGAATCTATGATTGTGCTTCTGAAAACTTGTTTATATTTGTAAAATTAAAAAATGATAATAATACAAAATATAATAAAAGGTAATTCTAATAATTTGTTCTCAAACTTTTATTCATGTTCTTCATGTAAATTATCTTTATGTTATACTTGTCATTACACCACCATAAAGAGATATATAATGTCAAAGTTCTCCGAGGAATTGACACAGGTTCCGATCACTATATAGTCAAAATCAAAATTAAATTCACTCCCCAGAAGAGACAACACAAACAAACCCCCAAAATTAGTAGGAAAATAGATCCTATTCAGCTGATTAACAATGAAAAATACAAAAAAGCAACTGAAAACATAAAAATCACAGATAAACTTGAAGACATAGTCCACAATCTTAACCAAATTGCAGAAGACGTAGCTCCGATTAAACCACGTAAAAAACACCAATGGTGGAACAATGACTGCGATGAAACAGTGGAGAAACGACATCAGGCCTGGTTATTACATCAATCCCAAAAATCAGAGGTATCATTTCAAAACCTGACTAAACAAAGAAAAGAAACTACTCAAATTTTAAGAAGAATTAAAAGACAACATCATAAGGATACACTAAAATTAATTGAAGAAGACTTCAACAAGACTCAATCGAGGGACTATTATAAAACTTTCAGGAAACAACTCCAAAAATATGAACCACCGACCCTTCTGATGAAGGATGAAACTGGTAAACTGGCTCATAACAATCAAGACAATGCAGAAATTTTAGCTAGATATTTCAACAAACTTCTGAATTGTGAGGAACCAACAGAACTCCTTCATAACACTCCAATAAAAACACCACCAGAGAACATAAATCCCCCTACAATACAAGAAGTCCACCATGCTCTGAACAAATTGAAAAACTACAAAGCACCAGGAGAAGATCAGACCTTGCGGAGATTTGGAAATATGCTAGTGAATCAGCTAAAGTTGCCCTCCATCAACAGCTTGTCTTGATCTGGATTAAAGAAGAACTACCAGCGCATTGGACAACAACCATCATTCACCCACTACACAAAAAAGGAGACAAAACTGAACCTAATAACTACAGAGGAATCTCTCTCTTAGATATAACATACAAAATCCTTTCAATAATTATCCTTAATAGGATCAATTTACAACTTGAGAAAGAACTGGGGGACTATCAAGGAGGTTTCCGACCATGGAGAAGCTGTCCTGATCAGATCATGAGTCTCAAATTAATCATGGACTATAATAGGAGGAGAAATAAAGATATGGTGATTACATTCGTCGATTTCAAAAATAGCTTACGATTGCATCCATAGAGAATCACTGTTTAAAATCTTAAGACACCTTGGACTACATCCCAAATTAATAAACATAATAAAACTGACTCTCACTAACACCACATCAAAAGTAAAGTTTAGAGGCGAACTATCAGAGCCATTTGAAATCAAAACAGGACTACGGCAGGGAGATGGGCTTTCACCAATATTATTTAATTGTGCTCTTGAAATGGTAATGAGGGAATGGTTTAGGAAATGTCCACCAAATATCAAGATAGGACGAAAAATTAAAACAAACTGCCTGGGTTTCGCAGATGATTTAGCATTATTAGCCGTTGACATAAAAGAAGCAAAAACTCAGATATCAGAATTGCCCAAAAAATTGGCCTCAAATTATCATTTGAAAAAACAGAAATTCTGACCCAAAAACCAACACTACTTAAGGAAGTTACCTTAAATGGGAAAAAAATCAAAATAGTGAAATAATTTAAATATCTTGGAGAAGTACTAACAAATAACTTAAATGAAAAAATCTCAATCCAGATTAGAACCAGTAAATTGATTAAAGCACAAAAATTGACATGGGATACCTACAAAAAGAAATGCTTATCCATTAAGGCAAAGATAAAGCACTACAACACAGTTATAAAGCCAGAAGCAACATGCTTCAGAAACACTTTTTCACTTAAACAAACAGTCAAAGACTGATAGACTTCAGAGAATTGAAAGAAGGATTGGAAGGACCTGCATCAACAAAAAATACCAAAAAGATGGCCAGTGGCGAATACTGCCTAATAAAGTTGTGTACAAAGAGCTAGAACCAATAACAGACACGATGCGGAAGAGGAGATTGGGATTTTTTGGTCATATCATGAGAATGCAGGATTCAAGACTTCTAAAACAACTAATACAACACAATCTTATCTCAAAAAACACCACAACAGGATGTGCATGGATTAGAGAAGTGAAAGAAGACCTGAAGGAGATAGGCCTCACAACAGAAGACACCACAAATAAGATAAAATTGAATTCAAAACTCAAAGATACAACCACCTGCTTCACTCTTACAAGAAACAAACCCACAACTCGCATATTTTCAACTGAAGAAAGGGAAAGAAGATCGAAGTGTATGAAGAAGTACTGGGAAGAACACAAAGCCCGAACAATCCCTTCAAGGAGACCTAAACGATGAACTGACTAAAGTGATCCTATGCGGTCATAAAAGGAGAAGAAGAACTTGTCATTATTTGTGCTACGAATAGGATTTTTCTGTGTAGTATAAGGAAACTGTAGGAGGGTCAACGAAGCAAACCACTCTTTTAAAAGAGGTTGATGATAGAAAAAGGATGGGAATCTCTGATGTAAATTGACTGCTTTCTCTTTAAGAAATGTGTTTAGGCATTTTGCTCAAGTTGTTAAAAGTACATCCACTTTTACAGTTACATAAACAAACATGAAAATGCCAAAGCCGGAATTTCTATTGATATTGGTGAAAGATTCGGTAAATGTATAAAAAGTCGGGAGTGTATAAACAAACGTCTTATTAAAGTAGTGTTAAAATCATGTCATAGGAATATACAGTTTGAATGATGATGCCCCAATGGCTAAGAATGATGATTTTGAAATGACAGTTAAAGAAACACTTGACGGTGTTTCAAAGTCTCATGAAATAATATTTGCAGGAGATTTTAACGGCAGAGTTGTAAGAGACAAGAACAACAGTATTGTGGGTCAACATGGTGAGGAAACTCGTAATGACAATGAAAAAAGACTTACTAATATTTGTGAAGAGTATGAAATGAAAATTAATAACACTTTCTTCCAACATAAGTACACCTGGTACCAACATACAAAAAAACTCAAATCTATAATAGACCTCTGTGTAACCAAGCAAAAAACTTCACTCAAAATATAAGATGTTAGAATGAAATGGGGAGCCCAATGTAGCGATCATTGTTTGGTAATTGCTAAAATATTCATACCACAGCACAGATAAAGAAGGATTTATCATGAAACCTACCAAATACAAATTAAGCAGTCTTTTCGATGAAAGTACAGCATATCTCTACAGAAAAAGGCCTGAAACTAAACTATTGGTTAAACACAGGCCAATAGAAAAAGAATATGAACACATAAAAGAATGTGTTCACCAAGCCGCAGAGGAGAGGTACTTGTAAATTAAAACCGAAACAGTATTGGTGGGACACAAGTCTAGAAGAAAATATTAAGAGGGAAAGAGCTGTTTTTAAAATGGCTTAGTGACAAGAAAACGTAAACTATTTTACAGTACAAAGCAATAAGTAGAGAAGTAAAACAAGAAGTGTTATCAAGGAAGAATAAATTGTGGCTGGATATCTGCGAGTGTATAGAACAATTCATAGGTGGAACACAGAGCTCAGAAGCCTGGAAAGTAATAAAATCTATTAAATCGAATGAAAAAAAGCAAAACAATATCGCACTATCAAACATTAGAATCAATAAATGGAAAGAGTTTTTTGAAAGACTGCTGCTGGAAAACAGTAACTTCCAGTCAAACAAGTGAAATTTGAGCAATGGGTAGATCTGACAATTAAAGATTTAGAAAAAGCACTGAAGGTCATGAAATCCAATACGTCACCTGATGCGGGAGATATACCGGCAGAATTACTGAAATATGGTCCCTATAAACTGTACCAAATGCTCAAACACATGTTTGTAATGTGTATGAATGGAGAGGATCCTCCTCAGGAGTGGCGAACGTCATACCTAACACCGATCCATAAGAAAGGATCTAGAGACAATGAAACAAACTGCAGAGGAATAGTAGTTATTGGATAGGAAGACCGTATAGTAAAATAATACGAAATAAAATGGAAGAAGAGATAAAAGGAAAAACAGGAGAGGAACAATGTGGTTTTACTGCCGGTAGATCGGTCATAGACAATATATTTACATTGACATTTACATACTTACAGAAAAGAGAACAAGCAGAGGTAGGGAAGTTCATCTGGGTTTCATTGACCTTCGGAAGGCGTATGACAATGTACCGGTTGCTTAAGTATGGGAAGAAATGGATGGACTTAAAATCAGTGAAAACGTAATGGGAACCACACATAATCTATATAAAAACACCTCTCAGATTAAGATCTACAGCAGGCTCTCGGAGCCATTCCCAGTCAGTAAAGGTCTTCGTCAGGGTTGCTGTCTTTCCCCAACACTGTTTAAAATATACCTGCATCAAATTTTACAGCAGTGGGAGAAACAATGCAGAATAACGGGAATGACGATCGGAGAGGGTAAATTGTAGATTTGAGTTTCATGATCCGTAAACGCAATGAACACTTTTTAAAAGCAGGACTTAATATTAACATGGACAAATTTGAATACCTGACAGTTGGTAACTATGAGATAGAAGATCTTCTGGAAAATGGAGGAAAAATGAAAGGATTAAACAAATATAAATATTTGGGTGTACTTTTTAACAATAAGGGAAATAGTCAAGAAGAAATTGAAAGACGAATAACCTTGGGGAGAAACGTGACACGAAGTATAAACTCTGTCTCTCTTGATGTAGATCTCTCTAAACTCTTGATGTAGAATATAAATATAGAAGTGATAGGTTTGTCACAATATTTTTTACGCATCCTTGAGGCATTCATTATATTGGATGTCCCTCATCTCTGGGTGTTTTAATTTATAGACTTATTTTTCTTTAAAGAGGTTTGAGAGCTGATTATGGTATAACACAAAAGTTGATAGCTCGTTTCAATTTAATCAAGGCTTGCTTGTGTGAAATCATCCCCATTTGTTTGCGTAATGGCTCCGAATACCCTAAGTAGTAGAAGTAAGAAATTACTTCTGTTCCTGGCTGCAGAAATAATAGCAGATTCGCAGCGCAGGCGTTTCATTTGAAGTGGTTTGGACTTTCTCAAGTGATGGTTGAAGTTAGTAGGTCAGAAATTGCATTATTATAATATTACTTTTCAGATTTCAATAAAGCGAAAACATACGTACTGTTGTAGCGCGACTAGTGTACTTTCTCACCTTACGACTGTACTTACGGTACAATAGAGATAAAGTACTGTAATTCTGCGGCGCCGACCTACCCTTCGGCTAGCAGAGTTTTCCAACCAGTATCTCCCGCCAGCGGGGCTCCGTCCCAACCGGGACAAGCTCTCGACCGGTCTCCTGGCTGGTGTGGAAGTGCAGTTCATGTGTGTAAGGTAGGGGTGCGGATAGGATAAGAAAGATGAAGGAAAGATCGTGCGCGGTCTGTGGCCCGTTTTCTGGGTACTGCTCCGGCATTCGTGTGGTACTGATAGAAGAAACCACGGAAAACTACCTATCAAAGCAGCTGGCCGCAAGAATTCTCCTCCAAACAACTGAATTGGACCTAGCTGTCTAGCTAATTTCGAAAATCCTGCCACCGCTAGAACTCGAACCTAGGTTCTCCCGGTCAGAGGCACTGCAATGACATCAGATGATGCCCTGAGCCACCTCCCCCAATCTTTGATATCGAGCTAATGGTGCTATCACAGCACATGGTTTCTCGCATTATTTCTAAAATTAAAATTTTCGAAAATCCAGAGTTCAACGAAAATGAGATCTACACTATTATTTTAAGCGTTCCTTATATTTCTGGAAAGCATTTAAAGAAAAAAGTAGGAGAATTTTTTTTTTTGTTAGAAAATATTTTTTTGTAAATTGTATTAATTTCAAGCAGATATTACGCGAAAACTACTTGTTTCTTTTAAAAAAATTATACATGGCCTTTTTGGAAGAGCTTATTTTTTACAACAGACTAACAGAAATCTTAAATTTTATAGTTTTGAAGTGTTAACTTTTTACATTTTTCGAAAAATCAGAGTTCGCCGAAAATGAGACTAGCACCATATTTTTTACCGTCCTTTGATACTTACGAGGAGAAAACCCAAAGAAAAAGTTTGGAGGGATTTCTGAGAATTTAAAAAAAAAACATTTTCGCACAAAATTACACGAAAACTACTCATATTTTCACGAAATCAATTTTGGGAAATTTTATTATTTTAACAATTTTTTTTCTCAGAAACCGTCCTAATGTTTTTCTTTATATTTCCTCCTAGTGTGTAATAATGGACAGTAAAAAAAATACAATGCTGCTCCTCTTCGGCAAACTCTCCTTTTTTTCAAATTACAAAAAGTTAAGCAGTTTTCAAAATTACAAATTTGAAGATAGAGAAATTTACCTAAAAATAAGCTCTTCAAAAAACATTAGGTTCAATTTTTTTAAAAACACGAGTAGTTTTCGCGTAATTTGTGCTTGAGTTTAATGCAATTTATTTAAAAAACATGTTCTCAAAAACTGCTAATTTTTTCTTCAATTTTTTTTCCCAAGGGTAGAAGAAAGGACGCTTAAAAGAATGGCGCAAGTCTCATTTTCGTTAAACTCTCTAAATCTCCAAAAACTGTAAATTTTAAATAATGCGAGAAAACATGAGTAAGAGGAAATAATTTAATATAGCAAACGGATTTATCTACTTTTTCGTTTTCAGGGCCTGACAGTAAGAGTTTTTCTGCCGAAAATTCGCCATTTTCCGGCCCACGTCTTCCGACTTACCCACTTCGTAAGGGCGAGAAAGTGAAAAAACAACAACAAAAAAACAACAACGGCGTTTTAAAAAAGGCCATGTACAATTTTTTTTAAGTATTAGTTTTCACGTAATTTCTGATTCAAATTCGTGCTAATTTTAAAAAGGTTTTCTTAAAAACCGCTCAATTTTTTTTCTTTTAAGTTTTCCACTATCAAACAAGCATCGGTTAAAAGAAGGGTGGAGATATCATTATCGTTGGTCTCTCTGAATTGTGGAAAATGACTTGTTGTAATTATTGGATTGAGACAATTCGATTTTAAGCATCGGCCTAAGAACGTCACAGCGGTTCCTAGGCGTATAGGGAATGCTCACGGAGGACCTGAGTACCGGCACGGAAAAAAGAATTCTGGTTGAAAACACTTTTGCAAGTTTAGGTAGTGGTATAGTAGTGCGTAGCAGTTTCAAAAAATACGAGAAAGTATTTGCTGTTGTAGCATCACTAGTTGTAAATGAAATCTGTTGTTCAAAGACTGATCTTGAAATAAGATCGTGTCGATAATTTTTCGAAAATGAGAGTTGTTTTTACACACTTTCTGCTTGAAATCTATACAATTTACACAAAACTGTTAGCACCTGAAAGTTACTGCATAGGCCTAGATTTTAAGCGTTCACAGTCTGACTATGGAAGGGTCGTTTCGTGTAACAGAAATTAACTCTCCAAACAGACTTGGTTGCGGCTTTCCCAGCGGCGTATCTACGGTATGGCAGACATGCCATGAGCGCCACTCACAGGAGTGCAATTTAGAATATTTCCGCTAAAATAAATGTCAACAACCCTAATTTAACGTAGCCTGACAGGAGTGCAAATTCTGTGTTTGCCATGGGCGCCTGAATATCTAGAGCCCTGGGCTTTCCTGAGCATCCGATTTTTTGGATCACGTGCACTAATGCATTAATGAAAATCGCACTTAAGTAGGCCTACTGCACAATTATGTCAAATAACGGACTTCACTATTTATAAACCTCGGCATTTGCCTGATTTTAGAGAGTTCGGCGTTCATTTTGCTCCATATCGACTTAATGACATTAATAACTATAACTTCTTCGAGGTCTATAAAAATATACTAAACTATAAAAATAACTTCTTCTTCGAGGTCAAGACGAAACTTTGCGAATGTTAATCCCCTTTACAACGTCGCAGAACTGGAACAATTATATTGGCATAAGTACTATGTAAACATCGAGTTCCCTCCGGCCTGGAATACTTATAAATATACAGCAATATCTACCTAAATATCTGCAATAGAATATAGCATATCTGCAATAGAATATAGAATATAGAATATATCTGCATAGAATGGATACTCACTTTCCTTGTTCTTTCAAAGATTACTTACAGAATTCCGTAACAATCACTCGATGGCTGACAACAATTCAGGGGCGAGCAGAAAGGGGAAGGGAGGCTGGGCAAATTTAATTTTATTTATTTACGTCGAAACAATTAAAAACTGTGTGACTTTCTACATGGAGAAGTTAATTTGAAGCAAAACAAGGGGCCATCTCAGCATTTGCTCAAGCATCAGGGAATCTGGACGAAAACCTGATCGAGATGGATGTTATTGGCCCAGAAGCTGAAGTACAATACTTGTTACAGGTTCTTTGAAATTATACAGTCCAAATGGTAAATTATATTACATTAAATGTCATTGTTAAAATTAATATTACTTTCCTTTTGGATATTGTCCCTTATTGTATATAAACAGTTATGCAGCAGAAAAGGTTTTACTTAGGACTTAGTTTTTATCGAATTTAATTTTTTAATGTCATCTGGTAAAGTGTTGTAAGATAATGCACATGTATTGTAACCATTAATTTTAACTTGTTACTGGTAACTTTCAAGCAGACATATTTTCGGTACTAACCAAACTTGAATCAGACTAATAGATTCAGAGATAGACGCGAAACAAAACGGAGAAAATTTGAGAAAAATTTAATTTCGTCGCTTCTTTCTGAAATCACGTATATATGTAGAACTCTATGAGAAATTGAATGGTGCAAACAAACTTGAATCTGACTAATAGTGACGGAGATAGACGTGAAACAAAACGGTGTCTAAGTTGATGAATAAGGGTGAAAAGTTTGAGAAAAAATTATTTCCATTCCTTTATTCTGAAGTCACGTATATACCCACAACATTTCACGAGAAATTAAATGGAGCAATCCAGACTTGAATCAGACTAATAGTTTTTGAGATAGACGCGAAACACAACGATGCTTAAGTTGATGAGTTGGATAAAAATTTAAGAAAAAGGTAGCAAACCAGACTTGAATCTAACTAATAGTTTCGGAGATAGACGCGAAATAAAACGGTGACTTAGTTGATGAAATAGTTGAAAATTTGAGAAAAAATTATTTCCGTCGCTTATTTCTGAAGTCACGTATATACGTAGAACACTTTACAAGAAATTGAACTGAGCAAATCTGACTTGAATCCGACTATTAGTTTCGCAGATAGACGCGAAACAAAACAGTGCCTAAGGTGATAAATTGGGGGAAAATTTGACAAAAATTTAATGTCTTTGCTACTTCATGCAATTACGTATATATTTAGAACACCTTACAAGTAAGTAAACCCTTTCTTAAATCACGTATACTGTAGAACACTTTACAAGAAATTGAATCGAGCAAAACTGGCTGATAGTTTCGAATATAGTCGCCAAACAAAACAGTGCCTAATTTGATGATTTGGGGAAAAATTGAAAAAAAAAGTATTTTGTTGCTTCTTTCTGAAATCACGTAGATATGTAGAACACCTTACAAGGAATTAAATAGAGCAAAACATACTTATATCCAACTAAACGTTTCGGGGATAGGCGCCAAACAAACCGATGCCTACGTTTATGAATTGGGTGAAAATTTTGAAAAAAAAATTAATTCGTCGTTTTTTTCTTAAATCACGTAATACACGTAGAAAACTATACTAAAAATGGAATGGATCAAACCAGACTTGAATCCAACTAGTTTTTACGGAGATAAAACGGTGCCTAAGTAATGATATGGGTGAAAAAAATTAAGAGAAATTTATTTTCTTTGCATTTTCATGATATCACGTATATATTTAGAACACCTTACAAGTAAGTAAATAGAGAAACCAGACTTGAATCCGACTAAACATTTCGGAGATAGACGCGAAACAAAACGGTACCTAAGTTAATGAATTGTGTGAAAAATTTAATTTCGGGGTTTATTTCGGAAGTCCCGTCTACACCCAGAACACTTTACAAGAAATTGAATGGTGACAACCAGACTTTATTCCGACTAATAGTTTTTGAACTGCACGCGAAACAAAACGGTGCAGAAGTCGATGAATTGGTTGATTAATTTGAGATAATTTTAATTTCGTCGCTTCTTTCTGAAACCACGTATATAGGTAGACTACTTTATGAGATGAGTACATAATTATAGTTCTTTTATGAAGGTCATGTATATTTTTTGAAACTTAGTATATTTCGCCCAAATTGCGTGCAATATTTGCAATTTTAAACTAGTAGTGCTTCAGAATGGCACAGACTTTCCCATATTAGTTTACTATTTCTATTGGTCTTGCCTAGCTATTCGAACTTGCCACATACTCTTGCCAGTTGTCATTTATCGCTGCCCAAAGTAGATTTTTTCGACAGTTTTCTTAATTTTTTGACTTCCTTATAACAGAATCAAATTATTACTTTAAAAATATTAAAGAAGACACGAACCCCAAATATAAATCTAGCCTCTGTTGCTGGATTGTTGACATTTCTATCGCTATCTTTTAAAACATTCTCTACAAGGTTTCTAGACAATTTGGTGAAGTTTTTTACTATATTCCACATTGCCTTTGTTTTATTATTTGAGTTCAAAATATCCTGATCATGTTTCATGATTTTAACCTGCTTTATGACTTTTCTTAACAATGATTTTTTAAAGTAGAGGAGGAAATCTTGAGATACATTATGATGCTTAGAAATGAAAGAATTTGTTTGTTTTTACATGATGTCCTAATTCCTTGTGTTATCTGAGAATTGCTTTTCTGTGAAATATTTAATTTTCTTTTTTGATGAGGAAAGCAAGTGATAAAATGAAGTGAAAGCATTAAAACAAGAGAAATTAACAAGAGAAATTATATTTATCGATTGTATCATCAATATTGTAAACTGCGTCCTATGACTCCTGCAGCAAGTAATCAATTAATAATATTATTTTATTTTTAGTATACAATCTACTCATACATGTATTATTTATTGTGTCAGTGTTCGCATTTCTTATAATGGTAAGAATTTGTGCATTGTGATCACTATATCCTAAATATTTTGTTTCAATTTCAATCGAGGAGTGGTTTTGTTAATTATTTGATTGATTGCCTTCTTTGAATTTAGTGATCCGTGTATTGTAATATCTAAACTGAAGGAATGAATTAAATTGAAAAACTGCTCTTTCTCGTAAGATTCAACCAGAAAATCAATGTTAAAATCTCTGCATACATAAATGGATTCAAAAGAGAGATTGCTGAATTAATTTAGTGTTATCTCGTTTTTCTAAGAACATAATATAATTTGCAGCTCTCTTTGTTGGAGGCCTGTATATGTAAAGCAATATAATTTTTAGCATAGGAAGATGTACTACAGATATTTCAAAACCATTTTCAACTGAATACACATTTAATTCCGTCAAGGATATAGAATCGATATTATTTCTATCGAGAAGAGAACCCCCATAAGCAGGACCATGAGCCCTTTTCTCTACTTGTCCCATGCCCCGACTTCATTGGGGCCTCGAATTGTTTTCATTCAAGAGAAATGAAAAATATATTTATCTCTAACCCGAATTAAACGCTTTATGTTATTTTTGATGCATGGAGAAATGAATTCTGTTAATGAATTGAGGGATAATTTTTTGTTTGACATACGCAGCCTCCTTGCATCAACTACCCCAGGCACTTGATTTTCACTGGGCGCCTCTGACAGAATCATTTTAATATACTAGTATACCCTAAAATACTAATTTCTGTTTTCATTGTTTCTAACACCCACTGACAAAATGTAATTGAATGTTCATTTGTACTTTTACGCAAATAAGTACCCCGCCCTTACCTTATTCTCGTATCCCTTGTAAACGCATTGTTGATTGATTGATAAGTGATTCTGGCGCGATAACTGCTAAGGTCATTAGTTCCGTAAGTGTAGTGCTTGTTTTAATACGGGAGGTGGCGGTGATCCCCCGCTGAATGGCGAGATCTAGCGCCAACTTACCCGTCGGCTTACGGCGTTATCCCCAACCAGTTATCTCCCACCAGCGGGGCACAGCCCCAGCTCTAAGCTCGCGACCGGTCTCCTGGCATGTGTGTTAGCGTAGTGCATGTAAGTGTATGTGTAAGAAAGGTGAGAATAAGAAAAGGAAGAGGAAGGAAAGATCAGGCGCGGTCCATGACCCGTTTGTAAGGGCACTGCTGCGGTATTCGCCTGGTATTAATCGGAGAAAACACGTAAAACTACCGATCATGGCAGAATTCTTCTCCAGACTGCGGTTGAACTCGACCTAGCCATGTAGCCAGTGTCATGACTCGAACCCTACGACCTCCCGGTCAAACGCACTGCTGTGAATCAGTTGCTGCCCTGAGACACATGTAATCTGGATATGTTCGCTTCTTCCGATTTCTTACATTAGCCACGAATGAACCGAGCATCTTAGGTTTACCATGTGCAATTTACATTAGGGATATTTGGCACGGCGAAGCAATCGAAAGCGGCGAAACAAAGGTAGCAATCGACAACGCCTTTGGTCTTCTGCGGATGGGCGGTACTAGTTTCGTGTGCATTTGCGCGTACGTAGAATGCCGAGACTGCAGTCGATTATTGTAAGCTATGCCGTGCAAAAACTCCATTTGCAAAAAGACCTTTACCTTGTTTTTGATGCCTTTCAATTTTTATTTTTATAATATATAGTTTTTACGGGACAGTACAAAACGGTAGCAACGCAATCTCCGTTCTAGATTCATAGGGCAGTATCTCTTGCGATCTCTTGTTATCGTGCACTCATCGACAAAAAAATACTCTCATGGAAAACATCGATATGGACTAAATCGATTTTCTCGTTTAATCACCACGTATTGATAATTGAGCGCCAAGCGAAAACTGCTCTCAAAATACGAATGAAATGAAACTCAAAAATGAAACACCGCTCTCAATAACAAAATTCTTGTGCATAATTTGGGAATTGTTTTTTTAAATTATAATTAGGCCAGTATATAAATCATAGAAACACGTCATTGCATGTACCCATGAAGGAAAACGGATCGCGAAAATTGACGGCGGTCCTACCATTGTTGTGACAATAATCACGGCGGCGATGGTGCAACGGTTAGCGTACCGGACTGTTGTACCCAAGATCGCGGGTTCAAACCCGATCGAAGCCGTGGATTTTTAAGGGCGAAAAAATCCTTCGTACGCCTTCCTTCGGAGGGGAAGTAAAGCCGGCGGTCCCATGTTAGTAGATTTACTTGCATGTAAAAGATCCTCAAGCCTAAATGACGCCTCTGAGCTAAATTCAAAATCGCCTGTTTCTCGCCCAAGAAATACCTCCTTTCTCTGCTAGTTGATGAAAGGAGCGTAGCGAAATTTGCGTGGTCAGACGGAAGAGCGGGCCTGATGGCCCGAGTCTCGCCACGTAAAATAAGGCAAATTCAATTCAATTCAATTCAATAAACTTCAGAGAAATTGCTATCACTAATATCGGCGGAGCAGAAAATTTAACATATGGTTTTAAAATATTTAGAATCAGGAAAAAAGAAGGAGAAGACAGAACAGTTTAAACATTACCCATAAGTTCTGTATTATTTATTGCCCAGGTTCATTTCTTCAACATTTAGTTTTACTCAGAGAGTCATATCATCATTAAATCAGAGAGTTAAATGCTGAACTAATTCAAAGTTACAAATCATGTATATTGGTTTTATTTTATCATTATAATGTTTCATAGATACGATATATTTTTTTGAATTAATTATTGCATTTCAATTTATGGTATAAAATCAAGATGACTTTATAATAAGTTTTAAGAGGTTCTGTAACCTACATTTTTTATGTTATCATTTCCAAGACTAACATTAGGTAAACTTGGTGTACATTACTAGATGGTCATCAACATTTTAAAGTTTTTCATTAAATTGGTTTAAAATACATTATATTATCTTTTTGAAAATTCCATAAGTACTTTATGAAGTATACTCTGAGTTAACAAAAATTACCAAAATTATAAATAATGCAACAAAGTAAGTATAATTGATTTTATATTATTTATCATTCTTATACCATGTTACACAATACTAATATTATTGACATGGCTAGGAGAGCCCCTTTCTCAAATGTATAACAATTTTCCAAATTATGGAAATGGGAAGAAAAATGGGAAAAATCAAGGATTGAACAAATTTACTAAGGAAATAAAAGATTTTATTTTCTTTGGCTCTTTCAAAATTATCAGAGGGGATGACTCTCGTGCTACTGACGCCCTTGCTGACTAAAACCAATTTTTTAATCCCTCTTTTCTCTACTTAAGATAAGAAAACGAAAACAGCCATTTAGAATTTCTACACAATACATTATAAATCTCAATAAAATTCTCATATTTTAACTCCTTATTACTCAAAAACCATCAATATTTCAAAAATATATACTTGAAGAGATTTAAAGATCTAATGTTGGGAAGTTGATTTCTTTGAGATAGAAATTTCTAGCCCCAATATTTAAAGTGCGGGATTCCAAAAATTCCCCCCTCCCAAAAAAAGGAGGAACTTCAGCATTTTCTGAAATTCCAGACATTTTATTGAAACTCAAAACTTTACCATTTATTTACCATTTAACCTTAGCAAAACCAAGGTGTTACCAAAGGGTATCAAAGCTCACAGCTTAAATTTTGATTCTATTGAAAAATTACACAATTTTGCTAAATTAGTACATTGAACCATGTTTACATATTTAAACAGAAACATGTTTCATATTCACATTCTACAACTGAAAAAGAAAAAAAAAACAACTTTTTGCAACATTTGTATTTAATATTAATGACAAACTCTACTACATTTTTATATCGTGTAAAAGCTGATGTATCTTCATAATAAACGTCACATAAATAACATAAATAGGGCATATTGCAAATCATAGGGCAGAGTCTTTTGTTCTTCTGCACTCACCTTATTTGATCATATACATTATACTAAGAAATAATAATACTACAAATATTTCCAAAATTTCTATTGAATTTTCAAGTTTTTGAATGAATATTTCTGATTTTTTTCCCCGCAGCAAAAAACTCTGCAATATCTCAAATTGTTGTTTATTCTCAACTTTTCTGTGGTTAACACAAGTGCTTAAACCGTTCAGACCACTTTTTCCAAAATTGATATTCTCTATCAATCTGTCTGAAATCAATGTAGTATGCCTATGTAGTTTAAAACCAATATTTCATGTTTTGGGAGCCTTAATTTTTTTTCAACAATTGCTCCAAGTTTTTGATTATACTTTTTCCCTGAAGTGAGTAAAGGATGCTTAAAAAATGAAGCAATTAATTTTTGTTGAACTCAATGAATTTTTGAAAATTGCAAAAGTTCAAGAACATGTTCAGATCAACAAAGAAACACTGAAATCAGAAAAAACTCAAATCAAATATTATAGTGAAACACATTAAAGGGAACCAGAGGAGATGGATTTCACACGTGTGAAGAATGTAAGCAGAAAGATTTCCTAAAGCAGTTTTAAAGTATAAACCCAACGGGTGAAAAAATATGGGAAGACCCAACAAAAGATGGTTTGCTCAGGAACATCTGGAGGAATAATCACAAGATCTACTGTCTTTTAACATGAACAGGCACCAGACTAACTATCCTGCTGTTCATGATGATGCAAAAGTTCAATTTTCTTTGGCATCTTTGTACAACTACAATATTATAGATATTGTTTTCCTTAATGAAATCTGTATTTTAAAGAGATCTTGAAATAAGGTGCAGACTGCAGACTCTCCTAATGTTCCATGTGATCCCCTTCATCCTGTCATTGAAATATACATTCTAATGACTGCTATAGAGGCTGATTTTAACTTTGTTGCTGTTAAATTTGATTTCAATTCTGCAGACTATATATCTATTAAAAATTAACTTAACCTCTCTGAATGTTTTGCACTCTTCATGAACAGCTCCTTACAAAGTTGAATTGCCTCTGATACATTATGCAAAGCTTTATCAAATTATTGCCAGATATGTACAGCATAAATTACATAAAAATGTTTGCTTGGTACTCTAAAAGATTAATGATAACTTTAAAAAAAATTACACATGAACTATTCAAGTCATGTTACTTACTATATGAAGATTACACAGATTTTTATAATTTTCACAAAGAAAAGAAAAAAAAAAGTCTATTGAAGATTATACCTCCTACCAAAGTAATATTAAAACATAACTTGATGATAATAAACTATTCTGGAAACTAAATTAATTTCAGAACAGGATTAAATGAATTACTATATTATATGAAAACAAAATTGCAAATTCTGGTGCAGTCATTGTCTATTTTGAAATGGAATGTCTCTCATTTGTTTGAAATGTTTCCAATTACTAAGACAATATAGTGTTCAACTTAGGTAGTATATTGATCTCTCAAAAAGAAAAACATTCAGCATTTGATTCTTGGCTGTCTGGGATGAGCCGTGAGATGCGGCTCATCCCAGACAGTCAAGTATCAAATGGCTCCATCCGGAGAAGTCTATGAATCCAAAACATTCAGCAATTCAAAAACTTGATTCAACAAATGTCCTGCACTTGATGGTGTGTCCCTTAAATTTTTTGAACATTGCTCTACAAATATAACACCCGTGCTACATGCACTCTTCTCCAGAACAATTCAAGGAGACTTCCTGACACTTTAGAAAAAAGTTACGTAACTCCTATTCACAAGTCAGGTCATTTCTCACAGGCTACGAATGATAAGCCAATTTCAGTTCTCAGTACAATCCCTAAAATGTTTAAATAATTAATCACATGATGACAATGACAAGTTTTTTTGAAATGTTATTAATTTCAAAGTTTTTGAAAATAATGCTCGTGATGCTTAAGTTAATCATTTGTAACTTGTAATTGTGAACAAATTTTAAATTTTGGATCATCCAAGAAAAAAAGATGCTCTTTCATGTGATGAATGTATTGAATCCATTAAATTTTTTGAAAGACATTTTTTGACTTTCTTATTTTTATTTTTTTATTTACTCAACAGTTTAAAAATTTGAAAAAAAAAAAAAACCTCCACTGTATTTTCTGAAGTGTTTTACATACATCTGGTAAGCTTCAAAATGGGACACTGATAGAATTCTGAGAAATTAAATGCAATGCAAATGAAATTAAATGCATCTATTTGCTTTCTACTGCAGCATGTGCCAGAGCCCCAAGTACTGCCAATTGCCATCAATAAACAGTCATGGTAATAAATGGAAACATCCCTTCACATTTTATAATGTGATGACAATATGACCTTCATTGATAATTCAATTCATATTCAAAAGTATCAAACAGATACAATTTAGTATTAAACAGACAAAATAATTATACCAATGAGATGATGTGATTCAGTTATTTAAATTTATATTATTTTGTTTGGCTTAGTTTACAGAGAATATCCATTTGAAATTGCTCAAAAAAGAAATGAAACTATGTGTTATCTTTGTGCCCCCTACCAGTGTTTTATTTTCATATTACTGATGCAAGCTCTCCTTCTAAGTTATATTGAGCATTGCTAAAAAATATGAAAGGTAATATTCTTCACATTATCGGCCCACTCAAATAATTTGCTCAGTAAATTAATTGGTTCCTGACAGGGTTGAAGGCTACCTTTCATTGATAATCTTTTAGTTCTTCTCCATAATCCATCAAGAGGTTCCTTTCCATAAGACATTACGAAGCCCAGTAGGGCTGCGATATATGCATAAGACCCATGTTTTAGTTTTAGCATAAGACCCATAGTTAAGTCAGTGATGGATATTTCGCAGTCTTTCTCTTTCACAAGATGAGTGTAGGGTACATAACTAATATTATTTTTAATAAAAATGCATGTCTCACCATATGCATGATGTGCATTGTTAGTATTTCGACATGAGCTGCTGGTTAGAGAGAAACCTGTGTTATCTAATTGTTCTTTAGTCAGCTAGTGTTCTGTGAAGCACAACATTGAAATGTGGTTGGTTTTGTCCTCAAGTAATATTTCTATATCAGTGAGTTTATTTTTCAGTGACTGGAATCTACTACATTTCTTCATAGAAATATCATCTGCCCAGCCACTCTGAGAGCACCAACTACTATTGATATATTAACTTTTAACTTTAATAAATTGTTCATCATCGTCGTCGTCCTTCACCGGCATCGTCGAAGGACAAGGCCGATTGACCTGACGGTAAGAGCTCTCCATCTTCTTGTGGGTTTATCTGGAGAATCTCGAGAGTTTAGCATTCGTCTTCTATTATGATTCAGATTCGAGTGGGGTCTCTTTCTTCTTTATTTAAATCTTTCCTTATTTTATAGGCCATAATTTGCACTTCATGTACATCCTGTTCTATGTCTGAGATCCAACTTTCCTTTTTTAGTTTGCTATTTTTTTCTTTTCCGTATACGTATGTATATACGGACTAATATACGTAGTATGTAATACTGCGGAAAACCGATTTCAAGATTTGAACGGAAATACACGTTTTGGGGTACCCTGATACCGAAAAAGTATTGTTGTTTTTCAAAACGCCCGTCCGTCCCTCCGTCCGTCCGACCGTCTGTTAGCACCACTAGCGCCTAAACCATACGTAGGATTTTTTTCCAAAATGAATATACCCTGGTCGCTCTGGCTCGACTTATCGCGCTGCCATTTTGAAAAATTTTCTTCGAAGTTTGGGGGTACTTTACATGAAGCCCCCGGTAATTTTCAAAATTTTTTCAAAACAGACTCCAAATTTTATCTTTAAAATTTCTTGTAAAATAGAGTAAAATACATTTATAGAAGGTGGCATAGGTCCGATTGTCAGTGTTAACTTTGAATTTTCAAAAATTTTCGAAAAAATTAAAAAAATGTTGAAAACTTTCGAGCATCTTCCTACAACTACAAAATTGAAGAGAGAAATTTTTATTCAAATAAATGTGTTCTACATAGTGAGTTCTTTCATTAAGGTCATGTACATTTTGTTTTAAAAATTTTAGTCGTTTTCGCCCAATATTGCGTGCAATATGTACAAAAATAACAAAAGCAAGATTTCTCAGAAACAGCTCCAAATTTTTCTTTAAACCTTTGATGGGAGTAATGATAAATGTACTCTATGAGATGACATAAACATCAGTTTGCTCTATTCTTTTGTTTTTTCAAAAAGTACAAAAATGTAATTTTTTTGACTTGTCTCTCACATTGTAAATATACACATGAGCGGCGATTTGTCCACATTCTATATAAAAATATACCATTTTCGTTTACCAATTCTCAAAACAAGAACAAGTGCTCTCAGAGATGGGTTGCGAGTTAAGTTAAATACTCTGTATAATGCTTATGTAATGACAAAATTAAGATTTTAATTTCTCTCAGAGAGAGAATAGTGTTGTGTTTTGGTTTAAATGTAGGTGTTCTTTTTTTGTACTAGTTTTCTATGTAGGAACAATGTATTCGTGGCAGTTAGAAGGTAATGGAAATTTAAAGCTTCTGGAGTAGTTTTCTATACTTGAGGTATCTTCTCAAAAATATGGGCAATCTGAGTAGGAACTTTGATATAAAAATTAGTTTAAACCTTTCTATTTTAAAAGAAATGAAATCATAAAAATCAAACTTTCTTCTATGATAACTGTGCCTACCTCCTTAATTTAGTTACTTGTAATTTATTGATCTAGGCTATCTAAACAAAATAAATTATTATTCAAAAGATGCCACTAATTTTTCAATCAAAATTATGTCATTTAGTTATATTTTAAATTCAACACTCTGATATTTTTTTTGACAGATCATGACATTGAAAGATTATTGAAACTCTCCTGTACACATTTGCACTCTGTACAGCGTTGTTGATATGAATTGTTCTTAGGAATTGTGAGATTAATGAATTAAGAATATAATGAAGCCTTTCTCATGTTGACATAGTTTTTTGTTTGACATTCATTCAAATTTCAATTTATAAAGATCAATGTCCTAAATGTTTCAGGAGAGCAGCAAAGTTCCTGGGAAAGAGGCTCTGCAAACATCCCAGTCACCCTCCAACACATCTGCAGTATCTGTGAGAATGGCGTACAACAGATCAAGAAATAATGATCATCACACTAATTTAGAGCATGACTCTAAAGGGGGATTTTTAAAATGTGATAAAAGATCCAAGGAACGTAATATTTATAATAGACCATCTGATTCTAGAGATACAGAAGACATGTTTGGTTCAAATATATCTGGATCCCGCTTTTATGAACATAAACGACTGAATAGATTTGAGGTAGACCATCATAAAAGATGCACTTTGAATACAGATAGACATTATGCTGCAATTGATTCTCATAAGCAAATGCCTCGTGACAAAATCCCTTATTCTGAGTCTTTTAGATTAAAACTACCTGGTGTATGTAGTGCTGGAAGTGATAACATAAAACACCATGATGTATGTAGTGCTGGAAGTGATAACATAAAACCTTCGAGGAAAGACCACAAATTAAGGAACCACACCAAGGATAATGACGTTGCTTACAGGTTTAAGAAAAGAGGTCGTTCCCCATGTCCTGGGCCGAAACAAGATAACGCTCCGATGACGTGTCATAATAAAGATTATAGAATGGCAAATCATGAATCCAATAAAGACAAACATTTTTTTCACAGTAACGTCTGTATGAGATATCCTAATCAAATAAATTATGTGATTCCCGCCACATCTTACGACCTTAGTATATCGTCCAGTATTACTTCGTCTATGCCTCCGGATTGTGATGAAATTATAAAATAAAGAGCAAAATGCGTATGTGCCTCTAGGGCTTCTACTGCGGGTAGCGTCAGTTCAAGAGGTACTACTAAAAGCTGGCGTAAAAGTAAGAAATTCAATAATGAAAGAGCAGCTCGCACTCTTCAATATTCAGGAACAAACGATTCCGATTTTGAAGCATTGTGTGGGTCATCAGAAAGTCCGGATAGTTCGCGTTTTGATACTGATGTGTCACATGAATATCAAATATCTGATGAACTCGGAGATGACTATCAGAAGTATTCACTTTATGGTCTTCATGCGCCTCAAACTAACATAATTTCGTCTAGGATTGATCAGATAAAATCATCTGGAAGTGGTTACAACTATCCTGTCACTTGCGGCAATCCGAGCCACGACAAAATATTTGAAAACCTCTCCAGAATGGCTAGTTATGTGACACCTACTACGAATAACAATCAATATTCATCTGGAAACATATCTGCCGTCTCAACGATGAATCCAACATTACACCAAAACTCAGGTGCAAATTCTTTTGAGTCTACTATTGATTGTTACAAACCAGATAGAATTGACAGTTTCATTAGAGTAGGTGCTACCCCTAAAGCACCTGTCTCACCTGAGCCTATCAAAATAGGAATAAAAACTACAGGGACCTTTGATCCTCCTCAAGCAGGTGGATTTGTTCAACTGAGCAGCAATATCAATGAGCAGCAGTGTGCACCATCAGTTGACCTTGAAGCTCAAAATCTAAAAGGTAATTTCCATAACCGGCGGAGACTAGCTACCAATGTGACTATTTTTCTTTTAATTAATCTTGTAATTTTATTATGTACCCTAAAAATAGTTCTAATGTTCAGACTCCTGAGATGGGGATGATAAACAAAAATGCAAAAAATCCAAACACTATTCACATGCAATTGTACATTTTGTTTGTTCGGGAATATTCTTCAAGCCACGAATATTGATCGAACCGAGAATTCTGGTAATTATTAGACATTCTTATAGCCCGTGCTCTGTGATTCACAAATGACGAGGTAGGGAATTCTTAGCGATAGAGGACGACACTTAGTGACAGTATATCTCAAGCTTGCTGGACTCGTGCAACTTGTTCTACCTCACGTCTGACCTTTGTTCGTTAGCGAAAGAAAGGACGCACAAATTACCGTAGCAGAAGGGGTGAGTTGCGAGGTCCAATAAAATTACCATCTGATGTTAGGATTTAATTAACTATAAAAACGTTAAATGGCTTCCACATGTTTGTTTACAGCCTTCTCATTTTTTTTATTAATCACAATTTAATCCTAATAAATAAAAATACACCACTAAAAGTTCAGTATCGAATTTATAGCCCCATCATTGAACCATCTTTGTTTAAACATACAAAAATTTTCTTCCATTCGGTAAAACCTTGAGTCAATCACGTTTCTATTTCTGAAGGATGTAATGTCCATTGTACCAAAATTCTACAATTGTCCATAAAACAAACAAACATTAATGAGGATTTGGAAGATCTTTGCAGAAAACATCCAATTTTGAGAGTAAACTGTGACTGTAAAAATACATAACCATTCTTAAGAAAAAAATATCTAATTACTGGAATAAGTAGCAGATATAACAAGACATATTGACATAGCAGATATTATTTAGATCACTAGATACTACTAGATATACAAAATACCCCAGGAACACATTTCTCTTAAATATTTTTCGTGAATGATATCTATGTGGAAAGATGTTGAAATAAGAATATTTACAATTTTTCGAAAATATCTCTAGTTTGCGCGTAAATTTGCATGTAATAAAGGCAAAGCTTTGTTGATATGTATCAAAGGACGATAATAGTGGTTTATACAATTAGTTTAAGTTAAATTTTATTGCACGAGTACATGAGTACAATCGACGTCAGGAGCGATTTTTCAAATTTGTACGAATGCAAAAGCAACATTATAAAAGAGTTGCATACGCTATATTTTTTTGTACAACAGTATTATAAATATATAGAAGAATCAAACTTAATTTTGCGAAACAACTTTCTTGTGATGTCTCGGCTATTTGTTATCTCTGCGTGAAAACAGTGTTCGGCTGTTCCGTTTGCAAAGTTAGAAATAATGCTAGGACGTATGTACTGTTGCTGCACCACTTGTTGTTCTTAAATATACATTTTTTAGGACGCCAAAACCATGAGTTTTACAGACATTTTATGAGTATTTTTGTGTACAATTTTGAATTACAATCTGTTTCAGGTCGCAAGAACACTATCGTATGTCCACAAGTTATAATTCAAAATCAGCACACATCAAAAACCACGTGAGTAAATAGATTTGTTTCAAAATATTCATAATATGATTTACTGTATTTTTTATTCACTAAAGTATACATTGAAGTTAGTTTTGCTTCCCTATCATGTATGTTTCGCAAATAGTTACTTTCAGACACTTTAATTTGTTCTTTAGGAGATTCCCCCTGAATTTTCATTAAAGCATGGTGGCCCCGATTTCAAAGTATAGTCTGTGATTTTCACTAAGTTGCTACAGACTTTACCCTATAAATTAGTTCAATGTTAGCTAATTCTTTGATATGTTCCTTTACATCGCCTTTTCAAAATCTCGTTGGTAGAGTATGACGCAGCACAACGAATTTTGGAGGTTGTGTATGCGCCTGCGGTCCCCTATACAGCTGCTCCCCTATATATCTTTAATTTGTTTAATGCAGGATTATGGGTTAATTACTAACCCGAACTAGCACACTTTTGAGGTTTTATACCATTGGTGTCTTATTAAATATACAAAATCTTGTCTAACCTTAAATATATAAAACATCTATCCTCAGCGAATTACGTAGCGCATCCAGAAAGTAAGTTTCCCTATTTTGTGAAATAAAAGACAACATAGTTACACGCAAAACGTTATTGGCAACAGGTACAGCAATGTTTGAACTACTTTTCGTCGTCACCACAGGAATTGAAACTCTTGTCACTTCGTGGTATCAGCTTTTGTATACCTGTCTCGTAGAAGTGTGCCACCTGCGACTGGGACCAGCGTGACACAGTCGTCTTCAGCTCTTCGTCGTTGTGAAATCGCTGACCGGCGGGTAGGAATGTCTTCAGGTGTAGGCAAATATGGAAATTGCTGATTGCGCTATCAGGATTGTATGGGGGATGATGAAATCGCTCCCAGCCGTTCTGCAGAACGGTTGCCAGGTTTTCCGGGTGTCAGGTACTTCGGTACCCACCAGGCAGACAGTTCCTTAAACAGCATGTGTTTCGAGACAAATTCATTCAACAAGGATTTTGAAATCTATATAAAATGGCTGCTGAGCACCGTAATCGTGATGGTCTTCCACGATGTGCTGTCGCATCAACTTCACAAGGGCATCAGTGATGTGGGACGGTTGCCCACTGCGGTTTCATTATGGGCACTTTGCCGACCTTCGGAAAATTGGACACCAGCGACGCACCAACAATTTGCGGCAATAATAGGCACGTAGACCTGACAGAGCTCAATTCCGATCGGCGCGACGTGTTATGCAATAAGGAACTTTATCTCGGACCGAACCTCGCAGGCGGCGGGAGGTCGAATATGTGCCGCCATGATGGGCCACTACTATAGCATTCGGAGGGACCTGTCCGGCCAGCACATGATTGATAGATCTGTTACTCATGCGCAATTTCCCCGCCTAAATGCGCGTACTTTAAAAAGAGAGGAAACTTACTTTCTGGATGCGCCTCGTATGTACTGAAGGGATTGAGATTAACTATAACACTATTCAAAAGTCAGAGCGTGTTCTAAGACAATCACTCGGGTTATTTGCTCTGGATTTTATTCACTGGGATAAGCTTAGCCGAGACTTCAACACTAAACACAATAACATTCCAATTCGGGATTAATTATTTTTAATGTTTTTTTTTTTTCATTTAAAATTGAAATATTTTTGTTTCCAGAGAGAACAAATCATCACAAATCAATAATTTTGTTGAAGATATTCAAGAAAGGAAGAAAATAGTGTCTTCAAGCGACACAAATCTTTTATGCCAAGAAACGCTGCTATGGCTACAAAAAGAGAAAGAGGAAAACAAACACTTGTTTCGTAGAGGAAGAGAATGGTCGTTTGGAGGAAGAGAATAACATAAATAGGCAGTTTCTAATAGGGTTGAAAACGCAAGGAAGAAAAAGTAGTACTTTTTAAAAGAATCTTCCAATTAAACAGTCATTATATTTTTAAGCCTTTATAATTGTTACTATTTGTTAGTTACCATTTGGATTAAATCATTATTAGAAATGTAAGAGAGACTGCTCATCGACTTTAAATTCACGGATCACTGTTTCTAGTCACGGATCACTGTTTCACTGATTCAACATCACTGTTTTTATCAGAAGTTGTGATACAGCCTGAAATATAAAATTTATCCTTATAGATGTTTCTAAAAAGTACATATAACAAATGTGCTGCTTTGTTTGCGTGATGCCAAAAACTAGCTAATAAAATAAAATTTTGAAGCAATACACAACAAAATATAAATACACTTTTGTACATTCTTTTTTTCACTACCTATGTCTCCTTAAGATAAGTAATCTTTTTTTCTTCGGGGAGCGGGGCTTTTTGCGCCTTTCAGGTGTTGCCGGTTTTGGCTATCCGCACCGGGTACCCACTATGTCCCTTATGGGAGTACATATTAACCTTTTTTGACTAGACACACTTGCGGGCTCCTTGGTCTGTGGTCAGCGGACTCACAATGCCTTTCGTGACAACACATATGCATGAAAGACAAGTTGTCACTTGCCCATGGCGGGAATCGAACCCGCGACCCTCTAGGCACACGGTTTAGCCACCTCGGCCACCCAGGTCGGCCATGAAGGTATGTAATATATACTTATAAATTGAGGAGCATGTCTGTCATTTCATTTTTAAGCTCACATGGTAGCCAGATATCTATACTATCTACCAAGAGGGTGCTTCGCCCGTTACCATACTGCCATTAGGGAAGTTGCTGCAGATGTGGACGAATAATAATGATGAAAGAATAATTTCCACTGAACCACGGCCTACCGACATGGAAAAAAATATCCATGAAAACTTTTATGTTTTGGAAATAAAAATTGGTTTCACTTCAACAATAGTTCATTTATTTTGAATGTAGTTACATTACAAAACTCCCCAAGACCAACGTCTTTCCAGATAACCCAAGAAACCAAACTCCCCAAAGCTTCTTCAACGCTCTTCACGCTGCAGCCGTCACCACCGGCTATGCGGAGCGGATGCTTCAGCCGCTGGACCCCATTGCTCTCCCAGCAAGAGTCTCCGGCGTGGGCAGGCAGCTCTCACGCTCCCACGAGCGACCCGGCCCGCAGCTGAGAAACCGACTTCGCTGCCCGTCTCGGCGACTCCGACCCTCGACCCAGCGTACGTTTCTCCTCCGGTGCTGGGACTCGTTCGGGGCTGCTTTGCAACTCCTTCGGAAGTCTCTGTCTCCTTGGCGCTTGCGGGCCCCTTAGAGATTACTCTAAGAAGGGGCCGCTTCGACAGCCACTGCTTGGCAACTGCTGGCAACATAATTGCAGGTTATGTCCATATGCTTAATTTGTCAATGCGTTTGTATGCGATAGATGCACTGCAAAAAGATTAGACATAACTTTCTGGAAAACCATCAACGTGCTGCTTTTAGCGGCTTCCGGAGCGCGCGCTGCCCATGGCCCAATTTGAATGTTGGCCATACACAAAAAATGCTATTTAAAATAATGAGAACATTGAACATGTTAATAGTATTTTCTTCAATACATACATTTTATACTGGGGAGACCCGGGATGGTTGGCACTAAGGTTTTTACTTGGAGGAAGAAAATAACTTAAATATACTAATACAGTTGTTTGTATATACTGATACAATTGTCTAATACAGTTGAAAACGGAAGGGAGATACCATAGTCTTAAACTTACTCGAGATCAAAAATGTATAGTTTCCAAATCTTGCTAACAATGGTTTGTTGGTACTTTTCTTAATCATTCAACTCTGCATACTAGGGTGAGGTAGGGACTCTGGAGCTCAATAAAATGGGCATAGATAATGCTGCTTCTCCATACGTCACATATAGCGTTTAATGATTTTGACGAAATCAAATGGAATCAAATCAAAAGCTTTCAGGAACTTAAAGTTTGTGCCACGTGAAACTCACAATCAATCCTAATTTCCAAAGAAGTTTCAGGCAACGATGGTGGAACCTTGCGTTTGAGTTTGGAAAGTAATATTTTCGTAGTTACTTGATTGCCTTCTGTGATACTGGGAAGAAACGATTTTGCTTCTCTCTTATTTGAGTTTTTGATTCTCTCCGAGTGATCCCAAAAAATAGTGGCTGGGAATGTGTAGGCAACCCGCGGGACAGTAATGTGTATTGCGTGAGTGAGTTGCCAAAGCGACCGATTTCTGGGAGATAAAAATGCAGAAATTATACAGGGTCGCGTCAAAAAATATTTATTCGACATCAGTAGAATGGCGGAAAGAAATACTAATAATATATGATGCGATATGATATGGCATAATATTCGAATCAATAATTGCAATGTTATAAATAACAGATTATAGATTAAAGTTTATTCGTGAAAATTGTGGCATAAACAATAGCAATTTTCGTCATTAAATTCCAGTCTCTCAGATGTACTCACCCTCCATAATTTTCAATCAGTCTTTGTGATAATAGTGAGTTAAACGTGTGGCAAATATTTTTGGAATATTAATATATATTATTTTAATCAATAATAAATAATTACATCAACTGAAGTGAGAAAAACTAGTATCATGACGGGGAGTAATAGTAGGTTCAGTTTCGATTTTTGATGTCACTTTCACCCTATGAATTTTCTAAAAAAGTGGCTCCAATTTTTTTCTTTAAATTTATTGTAACAATAGAGTGAATATAAACATTTATAAAGATGGCAATTTCACATTTAACTCTGAATTTGCGAAAATTACAAAAGTTAATTTTTTTCGGCGTCTTCCTACAAGCGACTTTTTGTCCAAATGAAATTTGTTCTCCATAATTAGTTCTTTCATTAATCTCTGTATGATAATGTCATTTGATGTATCCTTTTGATTTTTCAAAAATTACGGGATTAAAAAAATATCTGTCACGTTAAAATTTCCTTTATAAAAATTGTTTAATGCGGTTATTATTACATAAGTTTCAAACTGTAATGATATTTTTTGAAAAATAAGAGGATTTTGAGTATTTGGGAAATAAGTGTCGATTTTTTGTAAACCTTCGAACCAAAATTTCCCTCAAAAATCTCCACAATGGAAAAGAGTTTAATTATCTCCTCTATTCGATTCCGAAAGCGTGATTTAGAGGCACTAAGGTGATTTAGAGGCCCGAAAAAATACTGGAAAATTTAGGTGTTATTTTTAATCAAACACAGAATAAAAAAGTATCTATTGCACAAAAACGAAAAGTAAATCTTCGCTTTAATTAGAAAGTTCCCTAAATATTTTGTGTTATAACATTTTGTGAAATTTTTGTAAATATTACAGAAGATGTGAAATTTTGGTACCCGCTTAAGATTTGACAAGTAGATTACCTTGAAATTGAATACTATGACAAAGTGTTTCTTTTGACCAGGTGGAATGCAGTGGCGGCTGTGGCAGGGAGGCGCTAGGGACACTGCCCCCCTCTTACTGAGATCAGTATTTCTCCTCTTGCACTGTTTAAAATAATCTCTGTGGGTCTGTAGGGTTGTTTTCGAATCGAACGCGTCTTTAACTCTCATACTCCCGCTTGTTCCGTAGAACGGTTTTCATTGCCTGCGGACACTCGCCTCATTGTCCTAAACGCGGTGTTATTACGGAACGTACTGACATAAAAATGGCCGCCAAAGAGTGCTCAAATGGTAGGTTCGGAAAATGGCGTCTTATGGCGGCCGCCGCCCAGCTGCCTCGTAGCAACCTCGTTGCCTGGCTCTACCTATTGATTGATTTTTAAAATTACAATATTCCTTTCGCTTGACTTACATCCAGGCTAGTACTAGTGTTCTGTTTAACTGATCTCCCCCCTCACAAGCATTCAGTGCAGTAGTGTGCAATCGGATTCATCTTTCCGATCCGTAGACAGACTATGTGAGTGCTCTGTGTTCCGATTTTTGCGTCCAGTTCATGTTGTGCATTGAGATTGAGAATGGTTTCCAATTCTGCAAATGCCTGAAAACAGTCAATCTTGATTACAAGAGCCAAAAAACCTAAAAATTGAGTAAATGCGAAAAAAATGTCTATTAGACGCCGATAGGTAGCAGCTGGGAGAAGATGGTGACAAAATCGAAAAGGTAGCCGAAACGAAACAGATTAGGAAACTAACTAGTACGAGAGTCTGTGTCTAGTTTACATTCTAGCCCTTACTTCGTAAGAAGAGAAAGTACTGAAATCGTGCGGCGGGAAATGGCGAATTTTCCACAAAATGTTTTTATTGCAAGGCTATGATAACAAAAAAAAAGATAAATCTTGTTCCTACATATAGCTAAGTACTTCCTCTAAAACGTGTAGTCAGAATCCATGTTTTGTGGGTCCTTGGTACCCAAAAGTCGATTGTCGAAGAAACGTTTGTCTGCCTGAATTTTCTGAAACGTCTGTTTCTCTTTCCGAACGTTCATTTGTCCGTGGTCAACGCAACGACACCGTTCACTGATTTCCCCAAAATTGATTGATTCTAAAATATAAAAAATCAAAAATGTCACGTACCATTTTTGAAAACAACTAGTGGTGCTAACAGCACAGACTTTCTCGCCCATATTTTCACGCAAAATTACTCGAAACGTACTCAAAGTTTCGAAACCTTGTACATGACCTTATTTTAAAATCTATTGTTAAGGAACAGATTTTATTAAGGAAAAAATCTCTATCTTTAATATTGTTGTTGTAGGAAGACTCCGAAAACATTTTGAACTTTTGCAATTTTAAAAAAATCAGTTTTCAAGGAACATGAGAACTGCACCATTCTCTTAATCGTTCTTCACACTATACAACAACAAAATTTAATAAAACACAATGGAGCCATTTTTTTGAAAATTTGGAAAATGTCTCAGGGACTTCATGTAAAGTACTCCACCCCCAAAATTAAAATATCGGTTTCAAATCAAAGAATCGCGACATAAGCCAGATCAATTGGGAAATATCAATTTTGGGAGAAAATCGGCTAAACGGTTTAGCCTCTTGCGTTGTTCACAGACGGACAGACAAACATTTTTTCGGTATGAAGGACCTACAAAACACGAATTCTTGCTATACCACATGATAAGAGGCTTTCCCCCCTAAATTTAGCCAATTTTTTTGCTATCAGGCCCAGGCCTGGTTATAAGAGTTTTTCTGCCGAAAATGTGCCGTTTTTCGCGTAACATTACATATATTTCTCTCTTTTTCGTAGTGAGTTAGTAAAAACGAATAGTTTACACGTAATTTGTGCTTGTTGTACTTTTGTACAATGTATGCTAAAAATTCTCAAAAACAGTTCAAAACGTTTTCGTCAATTTTTCCCCATAAATAGAACAAGAAACGCATTAAGAATGGCGCAAGTGTAATTTTTGTTGATATCATGTGACTGCTCATGCCGCGTGGTTCGTTCTGTCTGTGACGTTTTTACAACAGCGTCCCATTTTATTTATTAAAAGATTTTGATCTCAAGAACACAAAACCTTTGAGTAGTACGTAACAAGAACAATAACGTACAAGACAAAAAAATGTGAAGCGAATCACTATTCAGAAAACAATGAAAGGAAAGAAGATTCATACAGTCAAAGTTAACGCCCAGCAATATTTTTGATTTGTTAATATTCCTGATTTTACTCTTTTAATCTTGTTTTTATTAATAAATATGGTACAATTTAGCCTTCAGCAGATGCCATGTGAAAGGGGTATACCACTGGCAAAGAGATCTAATGTAGCAGGTCTATTGGCTGAAATTTTAGGAGATAATGGAAGAACCAGATACTCCTGGCCTGGAATAATATTCCTTTATTCTTGATGAACCAATGAAAATAGACCTGTAGTGGATAGCCAAGAACTGAAAGATAGAGAGGAATTGTGATTGTTAAGGAGATGATCGTGGCTGGCATATTTTTAATTTCCTTTTAGTTCTTTGTAATTTCTTTAGATGCCCAAAAATGGTTACATTAGCTACAGAAAGTGTTGTACTTTTGTACAATTATACAACAAAATATTTGCATACAAACTGCAAAAATCTATCCCAATCATATGTAATGATAATAGTAGCTCTATTTTATGCAAAAGAAAACATGTCCGCATGTGCTTCGGACAAAAGCAAACATGTCCAAATTTTCCAAGCAAAAGCAAACATACCCAACTTTGAACCTGAAATATCGTCATAATTATAAATACGTGATTTATCTAGTAGACTATTGCAATGCGTGGACTATTGTAATCAGTCTATTGTAGACAGCATATTACATTGTTTGAAAAGACGATAACTTTCCAACAATCAGTTTTTCGCTGTTTCTGAAAAATATGATTTGATGGAGATGTTATTTGGATAAATGCTCATTTGTTTTCTCTTCTTTCAGAGATCCTAGATAATTAGAAGTCAAAGATTTTAATGAAAATCATTCGAATTGAGAAAACGTAAGCCAAACACTAGTAGGAATGAACTGAGGACACTAAACCACTCTATTAAAGCTAAGTTAATAAACTGTTAAATTTACTAAGTACAATGTAGTGATACATGTATTCTGTAATTAATATGTACACTTAATTTATTTTTAACTAATTTCTTAATATATGTCAAGTTTCTCTTTCCTCCTTCCTGGAACCCTTTTAGATATTTGCATAGCGATCTTCACTTTCTTGCTAACTTACCATATCTTCTCACTCGGCACCCGGCTGCAAGAGTTTAGGGTCGCGAGATCACCTAGAGGTTCGTACCGAGGGGCTTGTTGTTAATGAAACCAGATAGATTTTCTCTATTGCCTATTTTTTAACTAAGGGATCATAGCGAGCTATATAATAAAATAGAGGATTACTTGTCACTTCTAATGGGGAAGAGAATGTTTCTTGCGAATCCGCGTTAACTTACCTCACCCGTTGCCCTTATTTTCTATAGTGTAGTAGAACCTTTCGTGCCCAAGAGCGGCAGCTGACGCGAACGGTTCGGGCAGAAAACATGGGGAAAAGACGGCACCTAATGTTAACAGGCGACGGCTCAATTGCTCAGCTTCCCGTATTCGCCATGATTTGGACGGCATCTACGGCCAATGGCGTCAAGTAAACCGGGAAATTTGAAATGAACACGTGTTTTCCGGAGATTTGCATGTTCGTATTCTATTTTAAAATTCTATCATCCAAACAAATGGTTTGATACTTTTTCCATAAAATTCATAAACAGTATTAAAATTTTATGAGAATATAGGAAATATATATTGAATGACAAAGAACTTAAAATAGTAGAATATTTATTGAATCCACTGATAAAATCACTTTTTATAATTTTACAGTACATTATAATTGAAAATTATTTTTGTTATACAGTGAGAAAAATGTATACTCAATCACAGCTGTTATTGGTATGAAGATTTACCACATTTATAGATATGACACATTATCACAAGCATACAATGAACATAGAGCATAAATAGACCTTGTGGAAATAGTTAAGATACATGGAATGCGTAGTAAACATTTATTTACAATATATTGAAGAACATGACAGGTTATTCACTTAAAAACCAATGCATCAGAGAAAAAAATATTTGTTCATATTGCCGAAATCAACAAAATAAATTATGCTTTGCACAGCTTCTTCTAAGCAGAAATCACTAAACATTTGAATCGGAGCAAACCAAAAGGTGCCAAGTCACATTTTTCGGGTTTTGAGACAATGACGGGAAACTATGTCGCGACGTATTCCGGCCCTCGCGACAGACTTCCGACTGCCGCCGGTGAGTGGACCCAGTTGTCACTTGTTGATGTCAGCGTTCCGAGGCTATAAAATGGCGAGGATTTCACACCTCGACCTACTTTATGTATTACCTCCTGTGATGCCGGAGGCACTCATCGTGCCGCCACTCAGCCAAAATGCAACGCAATTTTCCGCGATAATTGACATAGATCATTTTAGCGGGCCTTCGGTCAATCGTGTCGTCACGGCAGACACATGTGTGTCACGGTTGGAACAAGGATGCCGGGTGCCCAAGACGAGTCTAATGGAATTGCAACCCTCCCGTCAGCTTCCTATTGTGCAAGCCTCTCACCCTTTAAATGAAGCCACGAGTTATCCGCCCGAATTCAGTCACCCGTCGTGCCGCACCCATCCTGTCACACAGCACCGCGCAGCATTTCCGCCTCAATACTTGTCGCCGGCGTCAGCACCTTCTTGGAGCAACGCACCTAGGCAAGCACCGTCACGGCTTCCCGCTTACTCGCAATCGTTCGCACAAGGCGCCCCTCTTTATGTGTTACCACCTGTAATGTCGGAGGCACCCGTCATGCCGCCACCCACTCTCAGGACGAAGGGTTTACTACCCGGGTATGTATAATAAACCATATTAAGGATACTCTCTTTCATTCCCCCCTGCACGAGTTGCTGGGTTACTTCCTCTCCCCCTCAACTCGCGACATTTGTTCTTAATACATGAAACGGAAAACTTGCTATGCATGCTATGATTTGTTGTCCGAAGCATCTGTGATGTCCTTCAATTTTTAGTGGAAAGAAATTTTTTATGTCTGAGACTTGGAACCTACGCAACCTTAGAACCAGCAAACATGCTATCCAAAATTTGAAGATCATAGACATTCAACATTTTTGTTTTCTCAACTCACTTCATAAACACTTCAAATATTTTTCTCACTACATATATGAAAACTTAGCGAATCAAAAGACATATTGCTGAAAACAACAAAATAAATTATGCTTTGCACAGCTGTAATACTTCAAGAATATAAATTCTGGATAAGAATCATTAAACATTTTGTAAACACTTTAAATAATTTTTCTGTCCATTTACATGAAAATTTAACAATAAATGTGCTGAAACAGAACAAGTATTTTTATTGTTTTAACAATATGAACAAATTATGGCTTATATACGAAGTGTTTTCAGCTCTATGCATACATAAGCAATAATAAATATTTTTAAAAAACATTATTTTTGTTTATACTGATGAAAACAAAAAAAAATATGCTTTGCACAGCTGTAATACTTCAAATAAATGACAGCTAAACAGGAATCATTAAGCATTTTGCTTAATCATGGCGTATTTTAATGATTACAGCCAATGATTACACATATTTAATGATTCCTGGGCGGAGAGCCCCACTGAGGTTGCTTGTGCTGAGAATGTCTTCTGAGCATGTCGCTCGTCGCTTGGGAATTTTCTGGAGAGAATGTGGTAGCATAAAATCTTTTGATTTTTTGAAATCTTATGTTCACGTACTCGTGATATATCCCCCTTGATTATCACTTACAATAAATATGGATACTTTTAGACATTATTCGTCTAATGTCAATGACCCTTCAATAATAGTAAGTGAAACTTCAAAACATTTTTGGATGGAATAATTAAACATTAGTTGAATGAGACCTTTGAATCTATAGTAATTAAAATCAATAGTTATGATCCATGGATAGTCAGCATATGCACAAGCATATTATTTACCCAAAGACAGACAGTATTGTAAAAAAAACTGGCTCTGACATGCACCCTATATCATATATAGTACATAGCAAAGTGGTTGAGGTCACCAATTGAGAAAATATCAGTTAATTAATATTAATTTGTAACATCATTATTCGAAGTAATTGTTACTCATCGCCTAATGACATTCTAATATTGGATATCATTTAATAAAAAATAAAATCCAATATTAGCATATGAATATCTGTTGGTTGGGGTTATAGTTAGTTGGTTGGGGTTATAGAGCATCCTATTGATGGAATTAATCAAGGACGACTCATGAATAACACACCATACATTACACAAATATAAATTATTAATGGTGATTCATGAGTAGTCAGAATGAGCTAATATTTCCTCAATGGCAGATCTTAAGTTAACATTGTTATACCACACATGCAACATGAATTTTGAAATAATAAACGACTTTTAAATAATAAAATAAGGAATGGCAAACATTTTGTTTGATTGAAATAACAAAACCATACTTGATTAAGGTCTTTGAATTTATTAATGACGATTCAAAAGTTGCCAAAATAACTTAATATTTCCTTAATGGTAGATCTAAAGTTAACAGTATTATACAGTATTTACAACATACACCGGTGAAATAGTCAATGACCTGTGAGAGGCCAAACATTGTTTGATGAAAATATCGAAATCTTAATTGTTGAAGATCCTTAAACCTTTTACAAATTGTAATTGTGGATGATTCTTCATGAACTGTCAATGGGGAAGGGACTGGCACCACGCTCGGAAGCGGAAAGAAGGTAAGGCCAGAAGGTGCCCTCCGGGCAGTTCCCTATTCACCTAAAGGCCGAAGGCGAGGCGAGGGAGCAACAAGAACAGGTATGACCCCGGTCATGGCCAACAGCAGTTTATTGGGGCGGTGTTACTTACATTGGCACCTGACGTAGCCCAGCCGCGCCGAGGACTGTTCTCCGGAAGATAGACTTTGCAGTGGCCATCGGACGCGTTGGCGACACTCAACGTGCACGGCGGTCAGGGGGAGGGCGGGAACCTGCTAGCAGGACCCCGAAGGGTCGGACTGCACTAGCCGGATGGAGGAGTGTCGGCAGGGCCAGTTAGGAGCGATCTGAACCGACGCAGAGGTGGAAGGTGCGTGCACACGGGCGACGAGCACACGAGTAGCATTCGTCCCCCCGCCAAGCGGAGGTCAGGCAGTTCCACAGGCCTTTACAGCTGAAACTCTCTTTTCGCAGCGGAGCTACGGCATTGTGCTTACTGACGACAGCTGCCCCGCGTGCTGATTGTTATAATTAAATATACACACAAACTGGTATAATTACAGAACCACATTTAAAAACAATATTAAATGTACACAATTGTTATTATTACAGTGAATTCCCTTTTGAATTGAATGAGAAACTATGTTTACGGAATTAAGCCTTATGCCGTGGCGTGATCTAGACGACCACGACAAATTAATTCTGAATAATTGTGCAATACTCTTTACAAAATAACCTAAAAAAATACTGAATTGGCATATACTACTTACGTACATTCGTTTCTACGTACACTTATACTTCTATATACACAAAGCTATAAAACAATGAGTGGGTTGAAAAGGAAACATGAGCTATACCTATGTGCACTGTGCACCGTAATCCACATTCATTTTCATTTTTTTTCTGAGTTCACAATCGTGGAAAAAGTTGTTTGTCGTTTACACTTATACTCTAGTGAGAGTTATGTTTATCTGTGTTGAAGCATCTTCACACTCTATATTTGCACTGTGTTTGGACTTTCGACATCTTCTAGCCACACATATAAAACACCAATTATGATGATGCAGAGAAACACTATAGTCACACTAATGCTAGATATGTTAATATTGTCGACTATTCTATTTATTGTACCCCACATTTGGCGGTGTCTCTCCACTTCTGACCACTCAAACTTAGGAACTTCATGTTAGATTACGTGATCTAAATGACTAAAAATTTTATCAATGCCAATGAAGTCGTCGCCTAAAGAATTCACTTTCTTTGACATGGCCGAGGTATCGTACAGGGATGGCTTTACTGTGGGTTACTGCATTTCGTGTCGTAATTAATTTGTTGCAATGGCTACGGTAAAGTAAACAACTTAGTTTTGGCTTCGCCGACAGGCAGTAGCCGAGAACTTCCCGGCCCCGAAATGGTCAAATTAGATTGATTTCTCGTACACTGTATCATGAAATTGACATCTTCGTTGACGCTGTAGTGGCATTTTTTTATTCGTTGATAAATACGTGGTACGGCTCCTTGACGACACACATTCTGCAAACTCGTAGCATAGCCTCCGGCATGAAGCATGCAGGTTGCTGAGTTGCAAGTTGTTCGTAAATCACTGAGGATGGGATACACAAGGGCGGAGATATATTTTTTAACATTGGTGATAGAAATCTGAGGGGAGGGGAAGGAACTCGTTCTCACTGTCTGCGAGGAATGGGGTTTCAGGAACTAAAATAACGCTTCTTTTATTCTGTGTTCTGTACTTCTCGTACACTGTACACAGTTGGATATTCCCACCTGGCGCCATCGGTCAAGTTACTAGTGGCATCTACCGAACCACATATAGCTGATATGTCACTTTGCTGACAAGCGGAAAAACCGCTACAACCGCCACTCAATCTTTTAAAGGTGTAAGATTAGTGCGCGTCGTTCCATAAATGTCTTCCGGTTGATGTGATAGGAAGATCTCTTCTTCGCCCAAGGTCCGGGTAGCGTTCTTTAGAAGCTCCTTTAGGGTTTAGAGAGGTATCAAGGAGGGTGTCAAATAGCGTATTTCGGCCAAGGATATTTGATGTGCTGTCGAAGATATCATTGCTGAAACAACTTGGATATGCCCCATAGTCGCCATGTATGTTGTCTGAAGGTGACAAAACCCGCCATACAAGTCCGGAAGCTCGTCAAGTAACTGGCGGTCCTTATGGACATTTTCTTCAAGGGCGTGTTGAGCTTGAACAGTTTTGGAATGCATGTCGTCGGGCCTGGACAGTGTCCGAGAAACATTATACAAAAAGGTAAATTTAGAATTTAGAGAATCTTGCGTCTCCGTGCGCAAGTAATATAACTGGTTTTCGAGACCTATACTATGCTCATTTGTAGCAGTACCCACTAGCATCTACGAGACCTCGTATATGTCTGGAGCTACTGTTGCATTGGAGTTCCGAAAATGAACTCTTTATGCAAGCCACCCCAGTGAAAACTTGTGTCTTATATTCTACACTATTCTATTCTATAACATTTCTATCGTTATTAATTCTTGCTTGAAGTTGCACGATTACGTTAGAGTGGCCGCGAGGTCCAGTCGTTCAACTTCCTCTATGGCTTCTGCCATCTGTCTGTGGAGATCAATCCGCACTATCCATTCCGCTGACACAGTTTTCACATGGTCTTGTGGTATGAACAGTAACTAGTCTGTCGGTTGAGCACCTAGGAGTGTCCATATAAATGGCACAAGGCACCAGAGTACCATTACATATCTCCACCTACGATATAAGAAAAAATACACTAATGGCAATCCTTACAACAATGTTTTTCACCTGTATTTTCTTCTTTAAGGCACCTCGTAGTTCTGCTTGTTCTTGCTGCGCCTCCATGCCGCCCGACGACGCTCAGCGTGTCTTGGCTCGCTCTTTACTCGAGTGTTCAGAGGTGGGTCGCCCCCAGGCCCCGTAGAAGACACTTCCGGAGTACGTCATTCTTTCGGGAGGCTCGCCGCGCCAAACCTCACCCCGGTGTGGGCGGCGGAGAGAGGACTGGCGCACCCGGTGTCCACCGTGGCGAGGTCGTGTCCTATGGCCCGCCTCTGCAGCTGCTGGGAGTGGCAGCGTTGGTTTGCAGTAGAGGCAAACGTGATGGATTTGTCCGGCGTGACCGGAAGGACAGCACATCCTTCCCCTTGCGCAGACATGTCTGTACCGTCTAGTTCTCTGGACGGTTAAACAAATACACCTCCCACCCCGGGAACGGACGGAGAAGTTCTCCTCCAGCCGGAGACGGCGGCGGCGGTGATGTCCCGGCCGGACCGTGCATTGGTTGCGCCACTGCGACTGCCCCCTGCCTGTGGGAGAGTTGGTTATACCCTTTCATCACCGTCACTGATCTGCTATTATGAAGGGCAATTCGACAATCAAAGCACCCGGACCCTCTCCCCTCCTTAGAGATAACCCATTGGTGAGGGTACTTGGCTGCATCAGCTGCTAGTGGAAAAGGTCGTTCTTCCATCGTCTCCTCGCCGTCATAGGTCAGCCAACGTCAAGCACTGTTCGACCGTGACGAATGTGTTAATTGCGGACTAACCTGCACCAAGGCTAGGACAAAGATAAATGCCGAAATCGGGAAAAATGTATGTGAAAAGGCAGACGGGCGATTTTCGACAAAGAGCACGCCAGACGATACAGAGGTGTGGAAACAACAATAACTCTACAAGAAATATAGTGAGCTAGGAAAGTCTCTCCGCAGTGGAATTTCGCTGGTGAGAGTGCTTTCAACAGAAGTTACGTTAGCAGGAACTGCAGCTTGTAACAAAAGAAAATATGAAGTGAGTATCACATAACAGATGCTAGAAGAGTTGTCCCCTTCTGTTTCCCAGTGATCTAATTGCTACCAACAAAAATGCAATTCTTAATAGAAGGTCCTAATTCGGCTCGGTGCGGAGAGACTTTCCTGGCTCACTGTACCACTAACAAGAACCGTTCAACATTTCAACATTTCCAAACAGAAAGGAATGGTGCGTCGAGAAACGCAGCGCGCGTGCGACGCTCTGGAGAAGACTCCCGCTGCGAGGAAGAGCAGCTGCTTCTGTAGCGCTGGCGCTGAGCCTCGTGGCGGTGCGCTGGCGTTGGCGGGCTCCGCGAGGCGCGAGCCGCACGTGCTGTCACACCAGGGAGGCTGCGTCTGCTTCTGTTTTTAAATCGTGCAATCAGAGTAAGTTTGATCCCCCATGAAATAGTATTAATTTATCTGGAAAATTAAACAAATGTTTATTACTGCATCCATGTTCTTAAAAATTAAGCTGTTAGGTATGTGACGAGAATGATCTACTTTCAATATATTTAATTGAATAGGTATACGAAATATTGCTGCTTACAATAGTATGCCGTAACCCTGTTATACAGCCTGTACATACTCTTGTTTAATTAAATAGGGAAGGAGAACAACAAGGGAAACACTAGGGTACAAACAGTTTTTTTCATATCTCCAGGATGAAAGTGAGTGATTTGAAAAAAAGGTTACACTGATTTCGAAAATCATTACAAAATGTATCTATCATGCAAAGTTCGAAGGGTATGAACATATTTAATATTTGAAGTAAATAAAATCCTATAGAAATTTGCGCACTCCAGTTATATTACAACAAAATTGTATGAGCATCCATCATATGAGGTAAGAACAAGATAAAAATGGAATATACTACTAGTTAAAAGAGGGAAAGAGAGAGATATCTGCAGGGAGAGAGAAAGAGAGAGAGAGAGAGACAGAGGGAAAGAAAGCTGATGTTTCAGGTGGGAAGATGGACAAGAGTCGAGCTTCAGAGACGGCGGCCTCTTACCCCATCGCTCCGTGGTCCAGACGTTCCTACGTTCCTCCAGGGGCGGCGGCTGCAGCGGCGGCAGAGCACTGCGAGAGTATCATTATCATTCAGGGGCTCTTGACGTACCGTAGCACTCACTTGCTTCGGCAACCTTACGTCTGCCTCTGCTCCCTCTCGCTGCGCCAGACCTGTATATATTGGAGCCTTGTTTATATTGTTTATTTATTGTTTACATTGTCTATTTATTTACGTCAAAAACAGTTAAAAACTATGTGACGTGCTATGGGGAGAAGTTAATTTGAAGTTACAATAATGTCCAGAAGCAAAGCAGAGGGCCATCTCTGCATTTGCTCGAGGAACAGGGAAACTGGACTATAACCTAATCGAGATGGGGGTCATTGACCCAGAAGCTGAAGTACAATACTTGTTACAGGTTCTTTATAATTATACAATCCAAATGATATATCACTTAAAATTAAATACCATAGTTAAAATTAATATTACATTCTTTTGGATGTTCGGTATAGTCTCTAATTGTATAGAAATAGTTGTGCAGCAGAAAAGATTTTACTTGGGACTTAAACATTTGTATCGAATTTAATCGTTTAATGTCATTTGGCAAGGTGTTGTAAAATAATGTACATGTATTATATGTGATATTTTGTAGTGAGCTGTTGATATTGTTACCTGATGAATACGATTAGTACGACGAGTTTGTAGTTATACACAACGGCGTTTGCTGAAAATATATTCCCGCCCTTAAGTAAGTCGTCTTTTACAAAAACCACTGATTTATATATGAAGAGACAAGGTACCTAGATTAATGAAGAGAGGCTTACAAGAATCACGCGGATGGTATTTGCTTATTATTCGTACAATTCTTTTTTGTAATCTAAAAGTCTGGGAGTTATAAGATGTATTTCCCCAGATTATTATGCCATATCTCAGGCGGGAATGAACATTCGCGAAATATACACAAAGAGCAGTGTGGAGGCTGAGTGAATTTGAAAGAATTCTGCCTCGTTTGCATTTGCGTCGGTGCATGCCGCTCGCCTTGGGAGTCGTCTGAGCACGGTGCAATATTGTAATGGCGGCTCGCCACATTAACATCGGTTAATTGCACATCTTTCATTTGCAATGGAGTATGAAACTGATATTTTGAAATGCCAAACTGCATTGATTCTCTTTTTTTGTATACTATTAATTTGTTATTGGAGAACCAATTTAAAACATCTGATATCGTGCTTTGACGGTTTGTTTATTGCAAAGAACATTTGTATCATCCGCAATCAGAACTGTTCTTCCGTTTTGATTACACGAGGGCATATCGCTTACGTATAGTAGGAAGAGAATATTGCATAAAATCGAACCCTGCGGGGCCCCTTGTGCAATTGGCAATGAATCGGAATGGTGTGTATAATATCCCATCATTCCAGTTTAATTCTCTAATTTCTACAACAATAAATTCAATTACTACTCTTAATTGGTGATTTCCCTTAATACAAGTACAAGAATCGTACGTTGTGAATTTTCTAATATTTTTTTATTCCCGTTTTCATTGTAAAACATGTTTCTGTTTCTGGTGGGCACAACAGATGTTTTAACGCTTCTCCTTCATTCTGAGATTCACTTACTTCCACAGTTCCTTTGCACGGTTATAACATTTGGCGTAACGGAGGAGCTTGGTTTTCTTGCAGACGGCTCCACTGACGGCTGGGATCATTTCTCTGAAACATCTAACCTTGTGTTATTTAACTTAACAATGCTATTGGCGGCTGGGTCACATCTAGCTATCTCCTATACGGTTATCCCATAATCTACTTCTCTCTTCACAGTGTTGAGAATGACAGTGGCATTGCTACCTTATTTCCTAAACTAATGGCAATACATTATTGCTGAATACTACTTCGACTTCGTCTAATATATGACGTCTTTCCGCCTGGCATGGCTTCCTGCATGCTGTGTCTTCGCCAGTCATGATTCCCCTGACGTGTCAACATCATAAACGTGTTTAGATTAATTTTAATTTGTATACTTTTACTTGTATTAATTTGTTGACGGTGTCCAATTATATAATTTGAGATAACTATAAAAGTGTTTTTAATGATCAATAATTAATTATATGTGATTTAGGTTGAAGTTAAGATGTTGACACATAATCAGGTACTCATGGTGATAAGATTTTGACTTTGATGTATACCTATTTGATAAGTCCTTGTCTAAGGTGTTCTATATTAGATTCATAATATAATTTTAATATGTGAGTGAAGGGAAAGAATGTAAGAATTTTTGTTGTTTTCTGTATGAATTATAGCCTAAAGATGGAGACAGGAGTTTCTCCGAAACGGTGTAAAAAATTGAGATATAGTATTGCAATGACTTATAAGTATATGATGAGTTGATTTATAATAAATGCAGTTGTCTTTAAAATATTGAAGCGTTATATAATATACATATATTAATAATTTATTATGACATTTTCTAGTTTTACCTCCCACGCAAGAGCCTCTAATTATAAGCCTCTAGGTATATTTGACTGCGGTGACGCGCCACACCACGCGAAAGATGCCCTAATGGCTCTTATCTCTGAATTCTCTGATATATTTGTACACGAAGTCACGAGACTCAGCTGTACACCTTTAGTAAAGCATGCATTACACGCAGGAAAGGCTTAATCAGTAAAGAAGTCACCTTACCGTGTACCCACGCCTTTCAGACTGGTGCCTTAACGTGTACCACACGCCCAATGGGAACTACTAGATAGTGCTTTAGGAAAAATATTGGAACAATGGGTGATCAGAACATTAACTAGCCCCTAGTCATCACCTAATAATCCTCGTAAAATGCGTTTAAAACATTAAGGGACGTCCTTGTATAATATCCTGTGTTTCGATTTCCTGACTTCCAAAAGCCATTTATACTAACCACGGATGCCTCCCCACAGGCTGTAGGCGGCATCTTGTCGCAGGAGTTTGAGGACGGAAAGCACATGGTTGCGTATGCTGGCAAGCAACTCCTGAAGGAGCAACGCTGCTGCTCCGCTACCAAACTAGACTTCTTGGCTGTGGTACGGAAGCTTCGAAAATTTCGAGTATACTTACTAGGCCGCCCCTTCACCATACGAACCGACCACATGCCCCTCCGTTGGCTCCTAGCACTGTCGGAACAGCAGCCAAGGCTACTTCGTTGATAATGGAAGTTTCAGAATACGACATTACAATTCAACACGTGCCGGATAAATGTATTGTAACGAATATTGCACCACCTGCCGAAGTCGCTGCGCGTGGATTGCGTCACCTGCCGCCGCCACTCCCCTTCCCCCGAACTAGACGGTTCCGGACAATCCGCGAGCCGCGGAGAAATGCCGAGAATGAGCCAGGCGCCTCGAGACAAGCGCCGTGCGGGTATAAATGCTACGCTGCCGGCGGCCGCGAGTCAGTCAGACAGAAGTGAGTTAGTTTTAGTGAGAAAGAGTTACAGAAGTCAGTCAGTAGTGAGCAGTAAGACGTCAGTCCGTCAGTGTGTCCGAAGTGGAAGCTGTGCTGGGAAGTGTGCATTGCGGTGAAGAGTGGTGCAGTGGTTGAACAGCAGTCAGCAGTCTGAAGTCTGCAGTGGAAGCTGAGCTGTGAAGGGTGCATCGCGGTAAGCAGTGGTGCAGTGGGGAAACAGCAGTCAGCAGTTTGAAGTCTGCAGTGGAAGCTGAGCTGTGAAGTGGGCATCGCGGTAAACAGCAGTGCAGTGGACCCTGGTGTGCGCAGTGAAGTGTGGTCTGCGCCAGGAATTGTGGTCTGCACAGGGGAATTGTGGTCTGTGCAGGGAATTAGGGTCAAGTGTAGTGGACCGTGGACAGTGCATGGACTGACTGATACTGTAGAAGAAGAGAACTGTTTAAATAAATAGGGTGTAAGAAGAGAACTGTTTAAATAAATAGGGTGTAAGAAGCGAACTGTGTAAATAAATCAAGAGAACGGAGTCGTGTGTAACAGTGTAAATAATTAAGTGTAATATATCTGTAAATAGACCAAGTAGTTTTTAGTGTCAGTAGATTTTAGAGTGTATAGTTGTTCCCGAATAAAACGTAATTGTTTTAAATATTGTGTTGGTTTTAATTCACCACGGAGAAACGTTACAATTGGTGTCAGGTGTGGGGTTTGTGTGTGTTTAACTCAGAATAACGTGTGGTGAATTAAAACCTTAATGAAAATGGTTTTCACAAAATCCTTACGGGAACTGAAAGTAACCGAGTTGAAGATTGAGTTAGAAGACAGGGATCTGGAGACCACCGGAACGAAAGCAATATTACAAGAACGTCTTGCTAACGCGTTGAAGGCAGCAGGAGAGGATCCAGAGAGTTTTCGCTTCGAGATGTGTTACGGGAGTATCTGTGTCCGAGCATTCGTAACAGGATGGGGAAAGAAATGGAAGGAAGCTGACACAACGTCAGAAGAAAAACTGACAGAAAATTCCAGAATTTCGGAAGAAAAGGTGTCAGAAAACCTGGAACAACAGATAACGCCGAATAATACATTGGTTAGAGAAGAAATCGAGGAGATAATTTTAAAGAACGAAGAGAAGGTTGACAAAATTGAAGAGGAATTTCTGAAGAGCGAGGAAAAATTACTAAATCCACAAGAAGCGGCAGCGAAAGAAGAAGAAGCGGCAGCGAAAGAAGAAGAAGCGGCAGCGAAAGAAGAAGAAGCGGCAGCAAAAGAAGAAGAAGCGGCAGCAAAAGAAGAAGAAGAAGCGGCAGCAAAAGAAGAAGAAGAAGCGGCAGCAAAAGAAGAAGAAGCGGCAGCAAAAGAAGAAGAAGCGGCAGCAAAAGAAGAAGAAGAAGCAGCAAAAGAAGAAGAAGAAGAAGCAAAAGAAGAAGAAGAAGAAGAAGCAAAAGAAGAAGAAGAAGAAGAAGCAAAAGAAGAAGAAGCAAAAGAAGAAGAAGCAGCAGCAAAAGAAGAAGAAGAAGCAGGAAAAGAAGAAGAAGAAGAAGCAGCAAAAGAAGAAGAAGAAGAAGAAGCAGCAAAAGAAGAAGAAGAAGAAGAAGAAGCAGCAAAAGAAGAAGAAGAAGAAGAAGAAGCAGCAAAAGAAAAGAAGAAGAAGAAGCAGCAAAAGAAGAAGAAGAAGAAGCAGCAAAAGAAGAAGAAGAAGCAGCAAAAGAAGAAGAAGCAGCAAAAGAAGAAGAAGAAGCAGCAAAAGAAGAAGCGGCAGCGAAAGAAGAAGCGGCAGCGAAAGAAGAAGCGGCAGCGAAAGAAGAAGCGGCAGCGAAAGAAGAAGCGGCAGCGAAAGAAGAAGCGGCAGCGAAAGAAGAAGCGGCAGCGAAAGAAGAAGCAGCAGCGAAAGAAGAAGCAGCAAAAGAAAAATCAGAAGTAGAAAAAGAAGTTTTTAAACGAGTTGTAGAAAATAAAGATGGCTCTCAAAAGAGGAGAAATGATTTTGTCTACCGAATTGAAAGGTTCCAGTATGAAAACACGCGGGTCATCCATTCCAGTCGGCTGGCCCCGTGCGCGGGAGGTAATGAAAATGACGGAGAAGACACCACAGGAGCTTGTGAGTTGGGCATGAAAATGTTCACTTTTGACGAGTTTATGTCTCACCATGGCGGAAATGATATGGCGCGTTGTGGTGTGGCAATGGAGGTGCCACAGGATCTGTTCACGGTACTCCAGAAATATTCATTAGCGCATTGTGTTGCTCAGGATCTGGATATGACCAGAGGTGTTGCTGCTGTATTCAGAAGAAAATACAAGAGAATGGAGGAATTGGAGAACCTGCGACCGGATATTGGGAATGACCTCCTTCTCCGCGACGTGAGTAAAGATGTGCATTTTGTAATCACGAAAAGGAAGTCACATCGCAAGGCCACCTTCAGAATCTTGGGAAAACTCTGCTTGAGTTACGCCAACAATATCTGCATGATTTCACTAAACGCGATCCGGGACGGATCGCATCTAAGGAGGGGGCAATGTAACGAATATTGCACCACCTGCCGAAGTCGCTGCGCGTGGATTGCGTCACCTGCCGCCGCCACTCCCCTTCCCCCGAACTAGACGGTTCCGGACAATCCGCGAGCCGCGGAGAAATGCCGAGAATGAGCCAGGCGCCTCGAGACAAGCGCCGTGCGGGTATAAATGCTACGCTGCTGGCGGCCGCGAGTCAGTCAGACAGAAGTGAGTTAGTTTTAGTGAGAAAGAGTTACAGAAGTCAGTCAGTAGTGAGCAGTAAGACGTCAGTCCGTCAGTGTGTCCGAAGTGGAAGCTGTGCTGGGAAGTGTGCATTGCGGTGAAGAGTGGTGCAGTGGTTGAACAGCAGTCAGCAGTCTGAAGTCTGCAGTGGAAGCTGAGCTGTGAAGGGTGCATCGCGGTAAGCAGTGGTGCAGTGGGGAAACAGCAGTCAGCAGTTTGAAGTCTGCAGTGGAAGCTGAGCTGTGAAGTGGGCATCGCGGTAAACAGCAGTGCAGTGGACCCTGGTGTGCGCAGTGAAGTGTGGTCTGCGCCAGGAATTGTGGTCTGCACAGGGGAATTGTGGTCTGTGCAGGGAATTAGGGTCAAGTGTAGTGGACCGTGGACAGTGCATGGACTGACTGATACTGTAGAAGAAGAGAACTGTTTAAATAAATAGGGTGTAAGAAGAGAACTGTTTAAATAAATAGGGTGTAAGAAGCGAACTGTGTAAATAAATCAAGAGAACGGAGTCGTGTGTAACAGTGTAAATAATTAAGTGTAATATATCTGTAAATAGACCAAGTAGTTTTTAGTGTCAGTAGATTTTAGAGTGTATAGTTGTTCCCGAATAAAACGTAATTGTTTTAAATATTGTGTTGGTTTTAATTCACCACGGAGAAACGTTACAGTATTTCACATTCAAACGCCTTATCTCGAGAAACCCCAGTAGTATCCACAATCGACTCGTAGGTTACCTACAATCCTGTCCGGGATAAAACCAGAATAGCCGAAGACCAAAAACACTGTCCGGCTCTGCAGACTTTCCTGACAAAATCTCGAGGAGGCTTAGAATACACCCTTGACCAGCGGCAGGCATTCTAGAAGGTAATTACACGCCCGCCTGGTGCGCTAACAGATCTATGGAGGAAGACATACTACGGTGTTGCCACAACACTCCCCTCGCGGGCCATTTAGGGTTGTTCCAAGACGTATATCCTAGTACAGAAACACTTATTTTAGTCTGACGTTTGCTGTGGCACCAAGGCCCATATAGAAGCCTGCCTCACTTGCAAGCAGCGAAAATCCGTGAAGCCATCCCACCACAACCGGTAACGTAAGCTACCGAGCCATTTGAGAAGGTGGCCCTCGACACTGTCGGCCCCCTACAACGTACCTTCGTCGGAAACAAATACAACCTCACGTGTCAGGACTACTTCTCCTCGTGTGGCGTGGCCCTCCTGACCAGTTGACAGAAAACGTAGCCAAGGATTTCATACAAACCGTCATAAGAGTCCCACGGAGTCCATAAGTAATTATTGACTGATAGGGGCGCGAACTTTACCCCTCAATTAATGTACGGGGTTTGCGTCCTGTTGAGAGCGGCCTTGCTGCATGCAAATCGGCGACTGCTGCCCTTGTGTCGCAATTGTAGCAGGGTCCTTTCGTTTCGCTCCGTCGCCGTACCCTACCTTTTGCCAGTGCGTCCAAACCGTGAATATGACAAGCGTTTCTGGAGAGGTGATAGTCCTCTCTCAAGACGTAAGAAAGTATTCCCACTCACTACACGCATGTCATATAACGCGGAAGACTCCCCATAACATGCCCGTGTTGCTAATCCCCGTTTGGGGATGACGAAGAATCACCCTCCGGAAACGCTTTCGGAACATTTGCCGAGCACATCAGCTATTCGGTATTGGGCGACCTGTGCCGGCAACTTGGTGAATGCTGTCGCGATATGGCATTCCGGCCCTCGCGACACGCAGCCGTCAGCAAGTGACCAGTTGTCACTAGCCGACACCAGCGTTCCGAGGCTATAAAATGGCGAGGGCTTCACACCTCGCCCCCTGTCATTACGTATCAACCTGCCGAAGCCAGCCGTCGTCACGCCACCCGCTCCCAGGACGTAGGGTCCACTACGCGGGTGAGTGTAATAAACGTCTTTAAAAGATACTCTCTTTTCTTCCTCAACGAGTTGGTGGGGTCCTCCCTCTCCCCCGCAACTCGCGACAATGGCGAATGAGTGGAGCTCAACATCCATACTACGTATACACCGCAACATGGATACAATCAGTTTCACACACCAATGCCAGTCGTTCACCATTTCCAAATTTTGCATTCCTCCCATCGCGAATCAAAGCGCTTGCTCTCCGCTCGGGGACGTTGACCCCACTTACCTCAGCCATTGCGCAGCGCAGCCGGCTCCGTGCGTTCCCCAGCCGTCAGCTCCCTGCCGACGCGACGCTTTGCCACCCCCGCAGCACGGCGCGTCCTTAGCGCCATTAGCCAAAAGGGAATTCGCCTTCCGCGTCAGCAAGTATAAAACTCCGCAGCTTCGCTCGACCACAAATTATCGCCGAAGGCGAAAACCTTTTTCGGGAAGTCTTCCATTTGCGACGGTGAGGAGCACCATCTTCGAGAATGTCCTACTCGCACCTGTACCCTCTGCTCAGCGATAGGACACGTGCTGGCAGAGTGCACCCGCCCAAAAACGGGGTTGCGCTAGTAGGGACGAACTAGTGCCCGTAGTGGCGAAGGTAGCCCCTATCTACGGGAGATTCTTTCTAACAAATATCCTAGATACGCCTATGCGAATTTTTCTAGACACCAGTGCAGGAGTGAGTCTGATAGACCTGAAACACATTCCCCATCACGGCTTGGAAAGAAGACCTTACAATATCGACAAATCCGAAGTGCAACTGGGCATGCACTTAAGATCCATGGTTATTGCACTGTTCCATTTACAATTCACGGAGTAACGTTCTCCCTTGACATGCTTGTTACCAACCTAACCAGTACCCCCTATGAAGGCGTTCTTGGTGAAGACATTTGGGGAGGTCATGAAAGGATAATTAATTATAAACGCCAGATCTTCTCAGCGATAGGCAACTGCACAACACAAGTGATTGCCATCAACACCGGACAGACTAGACCTACTATCAACACTACTACAAAGTCGACAATTTAGACGTTAATGCTATTCATAAGAGTAATGCTGGTTTCTCAGGGTAAGAATATCCGCATTTAGATAATAAGAAAGCCAGTGCCGGGGACACTGACACCGTAGTTCTAAGTTCTAGAGATACCATCGTCGGAGACGCTGAAGGATTAAATTTTAATTCTAGTTATAAAAGTAATGGTAGATATTCAGGACCTAAAAATCAGCATTTAGATCATTAGAGAGACAGTGTCGGGGGAACTGACGCCGTACAAATTAAATTAAATTCTACCCGTAAGGGAGACTCCGTTTCTTCAGTATCTGATGAACGTCAAGCATATGTCATCATAACCAATGACACTGACGACGACGAGGACGGACCCCCTTTTTCCTTGCAAGGGTCCCCTGGGAGGTTTTCTCGACCTTCACCCACCTTGCCATCCGAAAAACATGTGTTGCTAGAGTGCGTAACTTGTGAGTTACCAGAGGAACCTCACGGCGCGCATGAAGATCCACCTGACTCCGCAGTTGACGATACAGCAGATATTTGGCAAAAAATGGAGGAAAAGACGAGCAATTGCTCTCTCTTATCGATCTTCACCATTTGCACTATAATACTCAAGTTCAGAAGTGCATAATTGAATTTTAGGACTATTCTCCATGGCGAAAGGAAATTGGATGTTAGCAACCTTGTTCAACACCTCATCGAGCTAGAAACTGAAAAGCCGATTATCAAGGCATCCTATAGAGTGCCGCCGCATACAGGGCTAAGATCGACGTAATAATTGATGACCTGTTACATCAAGGAATTATAGAAAAAAGCGAAAGTGTTTGGGCGAGCCACCTATTTCTGGTGCGCAAGAAATGGGAATGGAAGCTCCCAGAATGTCGTCCCATCATTGATAATAGAGCGCTTAATAAGGTGACTACGACTTGCTAGAAAGTTTCAAATTCCACCATTTTTAGCTTTTGGACTGCTTTCTTGGTTTTTATAAATTCCTTTTACACCCTGACTGAAAGGACTTGTCTACTTAAGTGTCGTGTGGGAGAGCGTATCGCTTCACTAGACTACCAATTCGCCTCCTTAATGCCCCGATTGCCTTTCAACTGTTAATTAAAAAATATTTGGCGATATCCGATTTTTCGACATGGCACAAACAGACTTGAAGGACTACGACGGGCTTTTGAGCACCTATGAGAGGCAAAGCTAACATTAAAACCTTCAAAATGTAAATTGTTTTTGGACGAAATAGACTTCATCGGTCACCCATTGCCAAGGGCGAAATTACACGTCAAGAGACGAAACTCGACAACAATGAAAACTATTCTAGACCGACTACATTACGCCAAGTTCGTTTCCTTCAATTCGTGAATTACTGTCGAAACTTTATTGCAAAATTTTCGGAATTTACTGGTACGCTACCTGACTTGACCAAAACAGGAACCTCTTTCAACTGTGCCAGTGACACTGAAGACTACGCAAAGCCATTACTAGTTACCCTGTCCTTAGAATACCCGACTTAACTCAAGAATTTATTCTTGACGTCGACGCCTCCTGCATGGCCATAGGAGCGGTGCTGTCGTAGAAGTCTCCCACCGCGAATACCCGGTTGCTTACGCCAGCAAAAAGAAAGAAAAAACAAGGAGCAGCAATCCTACTCGGCTGTACAATTAGAAAACTTCATGATCGCTGCGGCGTAAGCAATGCGGCGTGTTTCATGATAAAAAACACCGATTCTATCTTCTTTCTAAACATTTCACACTCCGAACAGACAAGAAAATGAATTCCACACGTGGATGACTTAAGCAGGACACCTCCAGTTAACATTATCTTGCATGTTCCAGACCAACTTCCGGTACTATGGGATACATTAGAATACCTGAGGCACAACAGAACTGCGCAGAAATCCACAACTGGCACCAGTTGACAAGGAATGACCTTTAAACATAATTTTACGAAGAATATGGTATTTTTATTTATTTATTTATTTGCATCCAAAAACAGTTAAAACTGTCCGAGGAGAAGTTAATTTGAAGTTTTCTTATGTAAATATCTGTTTAGTGCGAATGGAAAAACAATGCGCACCCCACGCCATGGTTCCTTTCATATAACATAAACGTGCCACAATAACATCCAGGCCGGTCACACCGGAATATTAAAAACCGTGCGACTTATTAAACAGAGCTTCGATTGGCCTAGGTTGTTCGCGGATATTCGAAGACATGTAACCCATTGTCTCACTTGTCTGAAAAGAAAAGCAAAGAAACCGGACATAACAATGCAAGACGTAAAGGAACAGTTGCGGCCTATTCAAATCCTAGCTCTAGACACCTTGACCGATCAACGCGAGCTCACGTGATAGGCAGAGGCAATTGCGATTCCTGATAAAAGGACAAAAACTGTGGCACGAGACCTGGTAGAACACGTTTTTTGCCGCTATGGCATACCGAAATTTCTGAAATCAGATCGTGGTATAGAATTCAATTTTCGCAAAATTACTAAAAGTTGACCACATCTTTTGCAGCGCCGGCAACCGAGGAGCTAACGGGTGAATATAACTATTTCATCAGACGTCCCCTAATATCATAGCTTACGCCAAAGAATCTTCAGACTGGGAATCCGAAATACCCTATGCGCTTTTCGTATTTCGAAACTCGGTACATGCTTGCAACACAAGAAACCCTGCCTATCTCATGCCGGTCTCTGCCGGTCGTCAGTTTCGAATGCCTTCGGCAGAAATTCTGAAGTCGCCCCTTCCGTGCAATGCAATAGAAGTGCTATACAACGAAGTCTTCAACAGAAGACTCCAAATTACTCACGCCTACGCAGACGAGTGTAACGCTCGAAAAATTGTCAAAGACCATCTACAGAAAATCCGTCAACGCACGCTTCCAAAACCACAGAAAGGAAAATTAACGCCCATCAGTCAAACCTTTTGCCAATACCGGACTCGTTTTACGATCTCCAGACCGACATCTTGCAAAAGGAAAATTGACAAATATATAGGGCAATGACAAGTTCAACACAGGAACCACCCACCCCAAGACACACCTGGCAGACAGCAACAAGAAATAGCAGCACCCATCCAAACCCCGTGCTTCCTGAGATTAATACTTCCCAGACGAAATCCTAATGCAACTGGCGACATTCCGCCCAGGAGAAGACGAGCAACTCCTGACCAACCCACAGAGAACGCTCGCACTCAGTCAGAGGGTGCGGCGAAACCATCTGCCACTCGTCACCCCGGTATCCCTTCTTCTTGTTCTTCTAGCCCTTTAGGTGTGATTACGCGCTCGGCATAACAGAAAGCCGTAAACGTAGCAATCATGAGGAAAATCAGTGCAAACAGATAACTCATTTTCTTTACGTTCCAGACAGAGAGTGAAAGTGAGTGCTATGTTCGGCATCGCTTTGCATGCCGATTTGCGTCGCTTTGCAACTCTCGCATGTCTCGAAGATTGTGGCATTCTCGACCACTGGACTACTCTGCGTATGGTAACTTCGTCTCTGCTTTCCAACAACGTTGGAACTAGTCAATCAATACGCAACATTTTCTTTCATCCTTTCGCGTTCAAATCTCCTTTATTAATGACGAGGCTCAGACCTTAACGCTGCTCTTACTCCTTTGTTCTAGCTCATTCTCTCTCCTTTCCCATTTCTTCTCAAGTAGCGTGCTTAACACACGTTTTCTTGCAGAAGAACGAACTGCTTGCTTTTGCAAGCGGCGACGTACCAGCGTGCGCTCAGACTCATCCCGCCGGCCAGGCAGCACGGTGACTCGGGTCCGCTGATGCAGCGAACTTCACGCGCGGCTGGGACACGCACCACCGCCAATGCTGCAGAAGCAGATGTTCGCAGCATGAAGCGCGACCCACCGTACCTCTATGAATTGCAACGTAGGCTAAGAACTGCGCAAGCGCAGATAGCCAAGTTCAACACCCAAAATTTAGCCCGGGAACGCGAAAAAGTAAACAAGAACAGCCTCCTACCGAACACCACGTTAGGACAAATGGCACTACTAACGGAATATGGTGCTCTAATGAGGCCAGAGTAAGAAATTAGTCTCGAGATGTATAGGTCCATTTAGAGTCACAAAAATTAGATGCCCGCTAACTGACGATATTGAATCTATTCACGAGGGTGGGTCGGCCCTAGTGTCATTGAGTGGTTTCTGAGTCATAGGCCATACGTACAGGACCCCGGTCGAGTGTGCACCTTCTGTGGGAACTGCCTCAAAGCATAATGGCAGAGGACTCAGACGAAGAAGCTCTGCCCACCATAGCCAGGAACCGTACTCCAGGCACGGAAGGATTCGCCGTTCCCCCAGTTCCAAGTGTCGCGATATGGCATTCCGGCCCTCGCGACACGCTGCCGTCGGCAAGTGACCAGTTGTCACTTGCCGACGCCAGCGTTCCGAGGCTATACAATGGCGAGGGCTTCGCATCTCGCCCCTCTCTTCGCGTATTGCAACCAGCCGGTGCCAGCTCTCGTGTCGCCACTCGCTCCCTGGACGATGGGTCCACTACGCGGGTGAGTATAATAAACATCTTTAATGGACACTCTCTTTACTTTCTCCCTGCACGAGTTGCTAGGGGTACTCCCTCTCCCACTCAACTCACGACACAAGCGCTCTGAGGCCGAGCAAGGTTCCCGTTGAAAGACGGGAGCGGCTGAGAGGGGTTTCGAGAGAGGATGCCGAGGACAGGGTGGAAAATGAGGAAGGAATCCTAGCATGCGACGAGATGATCGCTATGCTTGCAAAAAAGGAATAGAAAATAACAGCGGTCGATAAAGGTCAGCTGGTAGCAACTCTCAAAAAATATGTAAGAGAATCAGAGCCCCCAAAATCATTCATGAGGCTCACAATTATGCTGGAGGATGTACAAAAGATAGTAATTAAAATTCTGAATAATGCAGTAAAGCCAATTAATGACATAATTGAAACAATGATTTTTACTAATGCTACTTATACCGCTGCGGCATCTCGGTCTGCTAAACCAAGAGCCGCTGACATACTGAAACCTAGAAAAGAGGAAGGAGTCAGGACAATATAGACCTCATAAAAAAAGGAGAAGGAAAAATGAATTACCAAGGAATAATAGATAAGGCTGGAAAGAAAATAAAAGGACAAAAAGCGAAGGTCAACATGTCGAGGTAAACGCAAAAAGCGGGTGTCGCGATATGGCATTCCGGCCCTCGCGACACGCTGCCGTCGGCAAGTGACCAGTTGTCATTTGCCGACGCCAGCGTTCCGAGGCTATAAAATGGCGAGGACTTCGCACCTCGCCCCTCTTATTACGCGTCAACCTGCCGAAGCCAGCCGTCGTCACGCCACTCGCTCCCAGGACGTAGGGTCCACTACGCGGGTAAGTCAATAAACTTATTATAAAATATACTCTCTTATCTTCCTGCACGAGTTGGTGGGGTCCTCCTTCTCCCCGTGAACACGCGACAATGGTGTCAGGTGGGGTTTTTACGAACCCCAAATGATTATTTATAATTGATTCAAGCTCGCTTCATCTGATTTTTCACCTTTTTGAATTTTTTGTTTTATTATTATTTTTCTCTCTTTTTAAAATGCATCGCAGTAATTGTAGCTCAGTAGTTGACGTAGATTATTTTAGCGGGCCGTCTTTCCATCGTGTCGCCACGGCAGACACATCCGTGCCACGGTTGGAGCAACGATGCTGGGTGCCCAAGACGAGGCTAAGGTAAATGCAACTTTCCCGCCAGTTTCCTAGTTTTCAAGCCTCCCACCCTTTAAATGAAGCCACGAATTTGCCCGAGTACTGTCACCCGTCATATCGTACCCATCCTGCCACACAGCACCGCGCAGAATTTCCACCTCAGCACTTCCCGCCGGCGTCAGCATCTCCTTGGGGCAACGTGCCTAAGTCAAAAAACGGACTAGTGCGGGTAGGGAAGCACTACTACAATTACGGACAAAAGTAACAGACATAAATAATTACGTAACGCAATTGATTCCGGGTAATAAGAGACTTTTAGTTGAAAGAAACCATGCGGCACTAACGGACGTTGAAACCGGTCACTATGACGAGAAATACGGGCCCAACTTACAGCAATGTCTAGATCATAGTAGTGTACACATTAAGATAGAAAATGAAGTACAAAAGTTAGATCATAGTTACAATAAGTATAATTCCAGTTCACTAGGAACTGAGGAGCGCATCAGCGATAGACTAGATAAGGAATTAGATTTAAGTTATATTAAGAAAGCGTACGATGCCAGTTCATTGCGAACTGAGCAGCCAGTGTTAGAATATAATGTCCCTGGTGGGATACTAGATAAGGAATTAGATTTAAGTAGTATTAAGAATAAGTGCAATGCTAGTTCATTACGAGCAGATATATACGATCTAGAATGTAAGGGCACCGCAGGAAAGTTACAAACAGACCGAAATTTAGAAGTCAGTTCCAGTGAAACGCAAGACGTTACGATCCCTCCCTATGTAGTAATCACAATCGAAGACGACCTCGTGACCGATTTCTACCCGACCATCATTCACCGACCGGACCACATCATTATAGTCATTGATCATGATGAGGACGAAGCTATCGTTTCCCCACTAAAGGCAAAAGAGGCAAACCTACTGCAGCCACCTTCCATTCCCTCTGTAAACCAGGCATCGCCGGAAAAAACATTTATCGCTAAATTTCCTATTACGCCCGCGGACTGTTACCCGACCGACCATATCAGACCAGACCATACAATTATAGTAATTGACGTAGACAACAATGACGACGCTATCTCTACCCCGCTTGAGTCGAACAAGGCCACCCCCTTGCAACCACCCTCCGTGCACGGTGACACTAACGCTTCTCCATGAAAACCATTATATAATAAGTTTCCCCATTCACATCTATTTGCCTTCTACTTTTTCCACCTACCTCGTCCACCCAACCTAAACCCACCTCGCTTTCTCCCACCATTTGCACCATTTCAAACCCAAGCACCGTTAACAGGAGTTCCAAACCGTGTGCAAACTCTTTCATCAATCGGCCAACCATGAGAACTCTCAGAAAAACTGCTGACGTTGCTTGACTATGCAAGACTTTTATCTTTCACAGGACAAACAACCAATAATTTTCTTAAGTTACAGGCAGACACAATGTATGTGCTATGTGTGGCGTCGCTTTGCAGCTGTCCAACGCCCCGGAGACTTGCTTTCCCGACTACTGGACTGCGCCGCTTATGGTGATCTCATCTATGCTTTGCACACCTGCTGTTAACGCAAGAATTAATATGGAATATTTTCTTTCTTTTTCCACCCAAATCGCCTTTATCATTACAGAAGCCCTGTCCATAAGGCCTAATATTCCCCCACTTTTCTGTCATATTTATTTTCCCTTCCCATTTTGTGCTTTTACTTGGGTAGGGTACTTAATGAAATTTTTATTGCAGAATAAAAGCACTGGCCTACTAAGAGAGACAGTTCTGCTTGCTTAGCACGCGACGACGCGCCTGCCTCTGCTCTGGTTCAGCTCGCCGGGCCGGACAGCACTGTGGCTCGGTTCCGCTGAGGCAGCGATCGCCACGCGCCGAGGCCGCCCGAGGAGCGACACAACACCGTCAGCACTTCCTTCCTTCCAGCGCAAGGCTCCTTCATTGCACCGTGGGCGCGCTCTAAGCGTACGAGTGGCTTAGAAATGCTCCACGCACTGTTCCTGTTGGCTTGTTTTTTTGTTTTTTTTAACTTCCAGTATCGTTTGTGTTCTCCTAATTGAGGAGCGCCCGTTCGTTAAGTCCCTTTGCGGTTTTATTTCTCTCCCTCATTTCCGCATTCTCTAACTCCTCCTACCCTTGGTGCAGGTTTGTCCGCATCCAAGCACACTCGCTGCGGTCGGACAGGGATTGACAAAGGCAGACCTATGACGGTGAGGAGATGTTGATTGAATCGTATCTCCCACTAGCAGGCTGCAGTCAATGGCCAGCGCGAATGGATTCTCTCTGTATTAGGAGCTCTACGCTTGGATCCGTCCGACCGCGTTGGCGATCGCAGATCTACGACGGTGAGGAAACGTTGGTAGAACCATCTTTCCCACTAGCAGGCTGCAGCCAACAAGGCCCCACCAATCATATCTCTCTACGAAGAGTAGAGGGCCAGGTGCTTGGACTAGTGGATTGCACTTGGCAATGGCAGACCAATGACGGTGAGAAAACGTTGGTAGAACCATCTTTCCCACTAACAGGCTGCAGCCTATGTGCCCTCACCAATGGGCTCCATCAAAGGCCTTTCAATATATTTTTTTCTCTCTCCTCTCTGTTTTTTTTCTTTCCTTGCATACAAGAGCAGATTTGGTGCATTATTGGTTCTAGCTTTTGTAAAGTATATAATGTTAATGTATATAATTAAATTCCGCGGTAGCGCGGCCCTTTTTACGGGGAGAGGGTGGTGTCGCGAAATGGCATTCCGGCCCTCGCGACACGCTGCCGTCGGCAAGTGACCAGTTGTCATTTGCCGACGCCAGCGTTCCGAGGCTATAAAATGGACTTCGGGACTTCGCACCTCGCCCCTCTTATTACGCGTCAACCTGCCGAAGCCAGCCGTCGTCACGCTACCCGCTCCCAGGACGTAGGGTCCACTACGCGGGTAAGTCAATAAACTTATTATAAAATATACTCTCTTATCTTCCTGTACGAGTTGGTGGGGTCCTCCGTCTCCCCCTGAACTCGCGACACGGGATACTCATGATTGACGCGGCCAATAAGGAAGCCGCAGACATCATAAAAGAGGGTATTAAAAATCCAACGAGGTGGAAGAGCAAGTAAACAAAAAGTTCGCCCTCAAATCATAGTCCACGGCATTCCCCGTGCTGCGGACGAAACCGAGATCTTGAAGAAAATTATATGGCACAACTGGAAGAGGAGGAAAAGTGCATAAAGGTACTATTTAAAATGAGTAACGATGCAGAGTCTAAACCGGTCTAAACTTGGGTACTAAGTGTTTTAGTTGGGTATTTTAGGTGACCCCTAAAATTTGGAGGCCCTGCGACAAGGCACAACGGCTGTACGCTGATATGATCTCATACCGGTGCTATACATATGTTGCTGCGATGAGATGCCTGAACTGTCTCAGATTTGGACACTGCAAGGCTCTATGTGAGGAAAAGAGGGCCTGTGGCCACTGTGCCGGAGAACATGAAGAGGCAAGCCCCAAAGTTGCGACAGTAAAGTGTGTGAACTGTGAAGAGGAAAGAGGTGGGTCACAAGGCATTCAATGAAACGTGCCCTGAGCTTAAAATATCGACTGAGGCCGAAATATCCAGCACTAACTTTGGGACTTAAGTAACGTCAGGTAAATGCGGAAAGAGCAATTGCCGCAATGGGAAGAATTGAAAACATCTAAGCAACGCCTCCCTCACCCTCCAACGCCACGACGAGATGTTATCACGGATCCGTCAGTCCCTAGAAATTCTTAGTAACTCCACCGAGGCTACGTTCCGTCAACTGGAATCAGAAATCCGTGAGATCGAAGTTGCATCATCTGTCTATTACCCTCTTACCTCCACCTACATGGCGTTGCAAAGACACCTCTCTGAGCTCCAAAGAGAAATGGACAAAATCGCCCTGGGAATTAGAACTGCGGAGGCTGGACGTTTGACCCCGGACGTTTTACCCGAGGGGGTGTTTCGCCGGGCACTAGAACAAGCCCAAACCTCGCTTCCCAGGGAAATGGACTTTGTCTCCTTCCACTCTCGCAATCCCCTGGCGATATACAACTTCGCCGAAACACGAGTTTTACGGACCAGAGTAGGGCCGCAAGTCGCCATTATTTTTCCCCTCGCCCGCAGAAACTCCACCTTTTTGCTGTACCGTCCGCACCCTTTCCCTACAAATACAGGTCGTGCAAATCGCACCATCGTACTGCAGACTAACGGTATGAGCTTGGCCAAGTCAGCAGATGGATCTAGATTCCTGGTTCTTCCGAACCATTTTGAACGTAGTTGCACGGAACGCCACGGTGTTCTCCTTTGTTCCCCTGACTTCCCCTCCTTCGATAGAGATACAAATTTCTGTCTCATTGCAGCATTCATGAATATTTCTCAGAGTATACACAGGTTCTGTGATTTCCAACTCGTCGTGCCCCCTTTTACTGTTTTCTTGCGTGGTCATACCCCAGATTCCTGGCACTTTTCCCTCTCTCACCCAACGCCAGTAACCGTTTCCTGTCCTACCAAAATCGAGACCATTTTTCTCCAGGCGCAAGGAGTTCTAACATTACCACCCCTGTGTTCAGCAACCGGCGAACATTGGTCCCTACCGCCAACACCAGCCACTATCCAGGCCACCGTTACTGTTCTCGACAATACCACGATTAAAGCATTGCCCTTCTACAATCTTTCATATTTCCACCACAACCTTATTGATTATGCAAACGCCTCCGGACAGCTTCACGGCCTCCTTCAGTCACTATATCGACTGGACACTCATCAGGTGATTTCGCTTCCCCTGTCAAAAATACGACAACACCTTTCGCTCTTGGACAAAACAGAGCACCAGGTGTGCATATTGCAGATCTCCGGACTGTCCACTTCCTCCGTTGTTATCCTTGCTATCATCGCCATCATAATTTCCCTAAGATGTGCTCGATGCGCAACAAAGACACAAAGGACGCCCGAGCAACAGAATCCGCCCCAAAGCCCACAATCCAACATCAACACCATAAGCATTTATAATAACTGCCACAGTGAGACTGTACCTATATACACCGAGCTACTGCCACTCTAAGAGCAGGGGCCACGAAATCCGCTGCATGGCCGCGGGACGGAGCGAGTCTGCATAATCAATTAATAGACTCCCCGTTTGCAAACGAAAAGTTAACCAGCTGCGAAGGTACAAACAGATATCGGAAGTGGGTTTTATAGTAGATTAGATTCTTAAATTTCCAGGTCCTATAACTTTGGTGACAAACTGACAAAAAGTTTAGTTTCCAGTTTTTAGTCATATCATTTTCCTTCGAAACAATGGTTTCAATACTCTAGTGTCAAAACCATATTACGTTACGGCCGGTGCGTATACCTACAAGATGGCCCTTCCGTTGTTGCTGTTTTCTCTATATGCAGGAGATGAGGAAATCGAATGTAGATTCTATGTAACAAGATATTTTATTATGATATAAAAAATGTGTTATTCTTATTAAGTGCACTGGTTATACACAGCTTTGAAATGCAAGTTTTATAGATATGATATTTACAAGGAAATTTAAGCCCCCTTGTCACATAATTGTTGGGAAAGTTCACAAATAACACGTGTGTGCTGAATGCAAAGCACTATCAAAAGTTGCAATCCAAAATGGCCAACAGGTGTATGATACGGGGTGTTTCACAGCATTTAAGACATAAGTAATTCACTCCCAATAAGCATACTGTTTTGATGTTCTTAACTAGCATAAACTGTAAAAAAGTGGAATGCAATGTTATAGCGTACTCAATGCAATCACTAGCGTCCTTGTTTATATTCTTTCTAGTTAAACTTGCAATTTTAATAACCATTAGCTTCCAAATGTATATATGAAACTCACACTCCGCGGTTGCGCGGCCCTTTTTTCCGGGGAGAGGGTGGTGTCGCGATATGGCTTTCCGGCCCTTGCGACACGCTGCCGTCGGCAAGTGACCAGTTGTCATTTGCCGACGCCAGCGTTCCGAGGCTATAAAATGGCGAGGACTTCGCACCTCGCCCCTCTTATTACGCGTCAACCTGCTGAAGCCAGCCGTCGTCACGCCACCCGCTCCCAGGTCGTAGGGCCCACAACGCGGGTAAGTGAAATAAACTTCTTTAAAAAGATACTCTCTTTTCTTCCTGCACGAGTTGGTGGGGTCCTCCCTCTCCCCCTCAACATGCGACACAATGAAACGTGCCCTGAGCTTAAAATAGCGACTGAGGGCGAAATATCCCGCACTAACTTTGGGACTTAAGTTTCTTCAGGTAAATGCGGAAAGAGCAATTGCCGCAATGGGAAGAATTGAAAACATCCAACACAATGCAAGCTCCGGACATTATTCTGATACAAGAACCCGATACCATCCAAAGAAGACTCGGCGCCCTACACCGCTCGTTTAGAGTGGTTCAGGCAGGCTAACAAAAGAAAAAAATAGAGCAGCCATTATAATTAACAACCCACTGCTTTGAATTCTCAAACTTGCGTAGTTTACCACGACTGTTGTCACAGTCTGTGATATATTATCTGGGACACAGACAATAAGAGCCATCTCTGCGTACTGTGCGCTCCCTGAGTCCATTGAGCCAATATGCGACAAAATCGAGGAGATACTTAGAAGCTCCAACAGAACTGGACCACTGGTGTTGGGCATAGATGCTAATGCCAAGGCGTATGAATGGCACAGCGGGGAACAGGACTAAAAGGAGAGCATGTACATGGCATGTTCATGCGCCATGCCTTGTACGTAATAAATAAAGCAAGTCATCTCCAAACATTCAGCCGTACGCTTGGAATTGGGCAATCACTGCAGGTGATTGGCTCCTACATTGATATAACAGTCGTCAATGATACCATGGTATCCCGACTTCGTGATCTTTGGTTAAAATGATGTTAGTACGTAATATAATATGTAAGAAAACAATCGACAAGATACTTTTATGATTTTATATATTTCATAATTATGGCAAAATACCCGAAGCAGAACACCGCAAAAGATAGTAGACCACCCGGCTCCCCGCGCCAGGGACGGTAACGCTCAGTCTAACCGAGCGGCTAAGAGGTAGATGTATAAATCTTGTAGTGTATATAATAGATTGCAAATAGTGATGGTAGACATTTAGAATTGGTTATATAGATTTAGAAACATAGATAAGAATACATGTAAATATATAGATAACTAGAAAATGCATAGTATATAGATGTGTAAATAATAAATGTAAAGTAACGTAGAGATGAAGATAGAAGCCATGCTCAAGGACTCACCTATAGGGCTATCTGACCCTTTGGGTCACGGCAATTAGATAGAGAAATAGATACAAAAATAAAAAATATATATATCCATGAGGGACGAAGAATTGTCGCGCACAACGAAAATTTTCTCCTGCCGTCAGAAGCAGACACAAAGGTTCCCACTATGATCACGGAACAAGTATGCACAAATGATGATGCTTTGCGTCAGGGGAATGCAGGCACGGGGGACGACTTGCAGTCGCCTGCATCAGCGCCGGTTGTTTCACATAAGGTAACACCTTGGCCGTACAACCTACGCCAGCTACCAGTGTGCAGTGGTGAAACCGGAGCCAATGTATAATGAAATATAGAATAGAAATATGTAAATATTAGAGAATCGATAGCATAAGATCCTTGTAAACAAAAGTATTAAGGACAAACGTGAAGAAATTGTATTAATTTATATATTAAGGCATGAATAAGAAATTTAAGAAACAAGAAAATTACACAAGTATATGTATAAATAAGGCCGTGTAATAGGGTCGCACACCACCTAATAAATTTATTTCCAAAACCGGGAGTGCATTTGGTTTATTTTTCAGAGAAATGTGTACTGTTGCATGGAGATCGAACTTCTCAGCCTGCTTGGTCTGACCGCACGCGCGGTTTGCGCTTCGCTGAGGCCGCCAAGGCCACACCACGCCACGCCACGCCATGCCACGCAGCGCAGCGTCAGCAGTACGACGCACGTTCCGTTTTTTGTAGTTCTTGCACAGTTCTTGTTGTTTCCACACCTCTGTATCGTCATGTGCTTATTTTCATGGAAATGTGTTCTGTTCTCCGCAGTGGTGCACATCTGCGTTGCCAGTGTTGAATTAATAATCAAACCAAATACACTATTAGAACAGGGGAAAATTAAAGAATTTCTCAATAACACTCAAACTAACAGTGAGTTTGCATTCCATTTTCAACGCGCCACTCCGTAAGGCGTCACCGCGTAATGATACGCGGGTTAGATAAGGGACTAAACTGTGAAGAAATAGAGGCAGAAATTGAAAAGAAACAAGCCACAGTACATTATATCGGTGAACTGAATAGAGAAACCGAACCTCAAATGTTTCAATCATTAGGCATATACCAAATCGAGATCAATCATACCTAAATACAAACTCTAAGGGAAATCAAATATCTACTTCAGTAATAGAATTTTTATAGAAGAACCGCACAATAGAGAAAGACTTTCCTAATACACAAACTGCATTTTATGGGAGCACAAGGAAAATGGTTGCCATCGCCCCTCGCGTTGCACGGGTTGCTCTAGCAATCATCGTACCTCAGCATGTGACGTAGACAAAAATAATTCTCAGACAAAATGTGCGAAGTGAGCAGAAAAATACCCCGCTAATTTTAGAGGATGTCAGGCTTATTTAAATGCATTTGAAGCAAGGCGAAAGATGCTAGAAAAACTACAAACAGCTAGGGAAGAACGTGTTGCTATCGTCGCTTTAAAACACGTCCCAAAAGCAAATGAATTCCCATCACTACAACAAATCTCTTCACTAGCCCTTACGTACCCCTGGAATAAACAGGGGAAACAGCAAATGAAAAATGACACCCAAAATAAAACAAATACTTTATTAGATATTAGTGAATTAATTAACTTAACTAAAGAAATCAACATTAAGAAAGTAATTACAGGCATCAAAATGACAATTAACATAATGAAAGGTCCGGAAGGCACACTAATTAAACAGTTGAATGCCGTTCAATAGCTTACGAAAATTTAATAACTGAAGAACAACTCTTGGCGGAAATCAAAAACCTTAAAAAAACCCAGCAAGTGTACCTAACAAAATTAATGCAATGATGCTCCGAAATCTTTCTCGCAGCTCAGCAACAGCATTGTTAAAAATGTTTAACGCCTGCTTAGAAAGCAGCTACTTTCCAAGAGTGCAGAAGTACGCCACGGTAACCTTAATAAATAAACCCGGAAAAAATTACAGAGACCCTCAAAATTACAGACCAATAAGCCTTTTATAAAAAACAGCAACATTATTTGAAAAACTGTTACTACTAAAAAATTATACACACCTTGACGAAAATTCGATGATACGCTGCACACAATTTAGATTTAGAAAGGGCCGGTCGTCTGCATTACAAGATTTCCGCCTAGCAATGGACTCATCATTCTCCTTAGCCTACTCTTGTTCTCTTCCAGCTCTGCTCTTTGACCTCTCCTCGGCATCCGACAAAGTTAACCACAACCTTCTTCTACAAAAATGTAAAAACTCCTTCCATCTTATATTTACCTTCTTAAAAGTTACCTCCTCAACTGCACCTTGCAACCACGCTTTCAAAACCATCTTTCAACTATAAAACTAATTCTCGCCGGCGTTCCGCAAGGAGCCGTACCTCTCCTCTTTACTCTGTTCATTCACGACTTTTGACCTTCCCACTAGTTAGCGAATACCTATATGCAGACGACGTGGCACTTCAAAGGCTTGTCATCTTGCAATATCACTAAAAAGATTACACATTACCCTTCTTGTGATTGTCTATATACCATTTTAGTCAATTTTATGTGAGAGATTGCTCTCATAATTTTCTTCAGTTTGCGATCATTTGGAGATTATAACATTCCTGGTGATCAATCAATTATTAAATTGATAATTTTTGATAGTTTGAATTAAATAATAAAGTTTTAAAAGTGGACACTGCTTTAAAATATTGCTTAAGAGTATCAATAAGCATTAACTAAAAAAAATTACATTGGTGAATACAAAGGTGAATAAGTAGTAGTGTACAGAAGAACTTCAACAGTGAATTATGGTCCTTGTAGCTTAAAATATGGGACATCACCCATTTAAATAAGTAGGAAAATGATTTCACAGCATTAGACCCCCAGGAATTCAACCTATGCGCCGCGTCGTACGTCCGTCTTCTCCCCTGCCCCCAAAGTTCCCTACCCCCTACTACTTGCACTTGCGGCTCTCTCGCGGGCAGATGGGGGGCTCGTAAGTGCAGAATGCCCACAGGTACAGGCGTTGTGCAGGCCTGCCCAAAAACACTTTCAAAAATTTTTGGAAAGTGGCTCCAAATTTTTTCTTTAAAATTTTTGTAAGATGAGAGCAAAATGCTCACAAAACGACATAGGCCCTATTTTCACCGTTAACTCTAAAAGTTTAAAAATTGCAAAAGTTTGAATTTTTTTTCGGCTTCTTCCTACAACTACAAAATTGAATATGGAGATTTTTCATCAAATTAAATTTTTCCTCCATAATTTGATCTTTCATTACAACGCCAGTGGCTAAACCGTTCAGCCGATTTTCTCCAAAATTGATATTCCTCAATCAATCTGACTGATGTCCCGTTTCTTTGAAATAAAAACCGATATTTTAATTTTGGGGGTTACTTAAATGAAATCCCTGGGACATTTCCCAAATGTTAAAAAAATGTGTTCATTAATTAAATTTTGTTGTTGGATAGGGTAAAGGACGTTTAAGAGAATGATGCAGGTCTTATTTTCGTTAAAATCTCTATTTTTCGAAAATTGAAAATAATATTTTTTTGCTTTCTTCCTACAACTAAAATATTAAAAATAGAGATTTTTTCTCTAAATAAAATATGTTTCTTAATGATAGATGTTGAAATAAGGTCATGTACAATTTTTCGAAAATATGAGAATTTTTTGTGTAATTTTGAGTGAAAATTACACAAATTAGGCAATTAGGCAATTTTAAAATGTCGTTTATACAATTTTTCCCCTAAACGGCTCCATCTTTTTTGATGAAGTTGGTGGATAGTATAAAAGACGTTTATGAAAATGATGTAAATCTCAAGTTGCTTGAAAACTGTTTTATTCGAAAATTGAAAAAACAAATTTTTCAACGCGTTTGTACAACAACAATTTTCAAGATATATTTTTTCTTATAAAAATGCGTTCATCAAAAGCAGATCTTCAAATAAGGTCACGTTAATTTTTCAAAAAGATGAATATTTTTTGTGAAATTTGCCGTCAATCAAGTAAGTTGTTTGCGATAATGAGTTTAATTAAAAGGAAAGGCAGACATACAAATAATGAAGTCCAAATTGGTTTACCATTGGTATTTAGTTTGCTAGGTAACAAAGATAAAAATTCTTATGCAGAAATATTCCAAAGTGCTGTTCAAAATATTAGAACTCAGATAGCATTACCAAGCAAAGTCATGTGTGATTTGGAAAAGGCTATAAGAAACAGGTTATCGGAACTTTTGCTTGGTTGTGCTTTTTCTTGTTGTTGCAAGTGTACAGAAGGAGACAGGCACAAAAACTACAGGAGCAATATAATAACCCTGAAAACCGCCAGATAAAAACAGAAACGCGCAAGATGTTATCACTTGCTTTTGCACTACATAAAATACTATTAACGCTATTGTATTGAGGTATCCTCAATATATGAAGAAGAAAACCGACGTCTGTAATTGCTTGTGCCATTGTACGTGCCAACGTAATTTCTTCGTGTCAACGTACAATGTAAATTAAAATTAATATGAATAGAATTTCTATGAACAAAAAGTGTTCGAAAAATGTATTACTTTTTTTAGTATTCCGGAAAATTATAATCGGAATTTTGCTTTCGGAAAAAAGAAAATAGGAAAAATGAGTTTCGGAAAACTTATGATTCGGAAACTTAAATTCGGAAAATTGATAGGTAATAATCAGAGTTGGCTTGTTTGCATAGGTGCAACATTTCTTACATGATGGATTCTAAGTTTTTCTCTTTTGTTTTGGCTGTTGCAGTGCGAAAATTCTTTTCGTGTTTGCCTGACGCCGGGAAGGCTGTCGTGAGAGCAGACTATTTCGAACCAAGTTGATAGAAAGTTGTTAAAACTAATTCCGCCCACGTGGCGGCCGGGCCCTTCAAACAGCAAGGGTAGTAGTGGCACTTCTCCACTTCGGCCTATTTAAAGAGGTTTCATATGCTAATACTGCAGTTGAGGAGCCCGTAATCGCTGCTAAGGAGGGTGAGCGGGGCGTGTTAGTTGGCACACTTGCTCTAAATAGTTCTAAACCGGGAACAGGTACCAAACGTAGTTTCTCTACTTTCTGCAATCGGTTTTCCATGGGCATCGGTAAATTGGATTCTAAACTACTGACGTCTCCATACAGCCGCTCTAACCCCCCTCTGGCAATTCTCCATAACATGAAAGTATTAGTGAATTGCCATAAGCATTAATAAGTGATTGAAATTAATGCGCGGAAAAAGGTATACTAGACATTGGAAAGAAAACATACTCCTGAAATCACTGAATGAAATCAAAGAAAAAAACGCTATTCGATTTCAACCAACCACACATCGACACCTCCAATATTTGACACAGTTTCTCTTTCCTCATTTCTGGAACTCTTTGGATCTTTGCATGCAGATCTTTACTTTCTTGCTAACTTACCTTATCTTCTCAACAGGCACCCGGCTGCGAGAGTTTAGGGTCGCGAGATCAGTCTGAGGTTCGTATCGAGGGGCTTGTTGTTAATGAAACCAGATAGCTTTTCTCCTATTGTTTGACTAATGGATCATAGTGAGCCGGTTTCATCAACCAGGATCAAATGCGTAGTTGATCCGAGTTTCGTGATCCTGATCCGCGGAGTCAAGGCCGACTTGATCCCTGTGCATTTCACCAACGTTTTGAGACTTCGAAGTTAATTCGGATCCCATGACTCGTGAACAGTCGTGAAAATGCGCAGTTGGCAACAATTTTGCAATGCATTGTGGGTATTCTCGCGGTCAGCTGTAGGAAACGAGTTGTTTTGATTTCATTTCGTTCCGTCTGTGTGGTGTTCGGTTGCGTGTGGTAGTATTCTTGTACAGTGATGGATTCACCTCACGTTGGAACGAATGCATAGACGACGCCCAATTTCTCTCCAGTTGAAAGAGAATTACCCGAAAGCTTAATGAGCAAATACAAAGAAAGTTTTAATGCTCGTTCTGACATTTCAAAATAATCGCTTCCCTTGGGAATTACTCGTGGTGTCTCCCCACAATAAATCTTCAATGACTTCATTCGAAAACGAACTCCATTTTTACGACACAAATTAACCTAGCAAGAACAAAAATTCAAAGTATTACTACACTAAAAAAAGTATTCAATAAAACTATCCCAAGCCAACTGCAAAACAGATATAACAAAAATCAGATAGAAATGCGGAAAAATAGCGCCTCCAATAAACTACAACTAACAAAATGCTATTTTACTAATGATACTTACAATTACACTAATTTGAAGCCAAAATATATTTAAATTTTACTTCCCAATACCGATAATTCTAACCTACAATTGTGTTAACCCTACTTTTATTTACAATACTATCTTAAAAAACACATTTGCTCAACAAATATTACGCGCAATCCTACTTCTTAGCAAATACTTCCATACTGATTTTAATCCAACTACAGGTATTTACTTAAAAAATACGGAAAACTGGAATAGCTAGACGACCAAGACGAGAAATAACTCCTGATCTGGCCGTGATCCACCGCTCAGCGACGGATCAATTGCGAGTCAAATTTGATCCGAGTCAGACACGTTGATTCGTGTCAAGTGCGTGGAGAACCGTACAACGGGATCAAACTGAAGTTGATCTGGATCAACTCGGGATCATCATCTTGATTCCGGTTGGTGAAACCGGGTGGAAAATCGAGGATTACTTGAGACTTCTAATGGGGAAGAGAATGTTTCTTGCAATTCCGCGTTAACTTACCACACCCGTTGCCCTCGTTTTCTATCTTACGCCCTGCGCCTACCTCACCGTTGAACCGCCTCGTCCTGCGTCTTGGAGCCAAATTCCGGTTTTCCACACGCCCAATCGCTTCCTCGCCTTCCCATCTACCCCCAGGCTTACTCAGCTCCCCCCGCCCGAGAGCCTTTGCTCGCGTAGGACAGAGACGTTACGTCAGCTTCCGCTCTCGGTCGCGGGTGAAGAAGCGGGGGGGGGGGGGGGGGGGCAGTCGCGCTGAGATTGCTGTGCTGTGGATGGCTGCTGAGCAAGCCGCGCTCGTCGCTTGGGAATATTCCGCGTGAGAGAACGCGGCAGCATCAAATCTTTTGATGTTCAGAAAACTTATGTCCACGTACCCGTTACAGCTCCATAAGTTTACATTATTTAGTTCTACCACGAATATAGTTTTATTTTTGTATATATATTCTGATTAATGAATAACTGTCTATTTTTAGTTTTTTCACCAAATTTTTTACTTTTGTCGCTACCACTTACGCAGTAGAGAAAACGTTATAGATTGCTGTGCGAAAAAAAATCGCGCAGAATATAAGAGAATGGTGCAGATTTTATGTTCGATGAATATAATGATTTTTGAAAATTTCAAGAAATTGAAAATGTTTTTTGGCGTCTTTCTACATCTACAGTTATGAAGATAAAAAATTCTCTCAATGAAATGTATTAATCGAAAACAGATCTTCAAATAATGTCATTTTCAATTTTTCAAAAATATGAGTATTTTTGCGAAATTTGTGTCAAACATAGACATTTTTATTTTCTTTAAACATTTTTTCTTAAAACCGGCACAATTATGTTTAATTAAATTTGAACCATTGATAGAGTAAAGGACGCCTAAGCGAATGGTGCAAGTCTCACATAAGTTAAAATCTCTGATTTTCGAAAATTTTTAAAAATTGAAATTTTTTTGGTGTCTTCTTACAACTACAATTGTAAAGACGCATTTTTTCTTAATGAAATGTGTTCATCAAAAACAGATCTTCACATAATCATGTTGAATTTTTCAAAAATAAGAGTATTTTTTGTGAAATTTAGCGTCAAACATAGTCGCCCGCTCCGAATACTGTATTTCGTGAATGTAATATGAGAAGCGACTTGTGCACCCACCATTACAAACTCATTAACTCACATATTTAACGTGTCCTTTTGCACAGGAATTTTTCTTTCACAGGAATATATTTTTAAAACAGCTAGATTAAGCCGCTTTTCAAAACAGGTAACTAAAATAAAATTCAAAATTTATCTTTTCTCGTTTTTTTCCAAAGATATTAGAGAGACTTTTTTCCTTACTGGAATAATGGACCATTATGTACACACCTTTCCGATTCTTTGCCAATTGCATGTGGAGTCCGCAGGGTTCGATTTTAGTCCCTATTCTCTTCCTACTATACGTAAACGATACGCCTTCGACGATTAGAAACGGAAGAACAGTTCTCTTTGCGGATGATACGAATATTCTTTGCAATAAAGAAACCGTAAACAACACAATATCAGTTATTTCAAATTGGTTCCGTAATAAATTAAAAGTAAATAAAAAAAGAAACTGTTTCAATGCAGTTCTCCATTTCAAATAAACAGCTCTGTACTCCATTGAAAATGAACGGTGTGCCATTGACTGATGTTAAGGTAACAAAATTTTTTGGTCTTTCAATCCAGACAAACTTTAAATGGAACGTCTATTTAAAGGAATTGAACACTAAATTAAGTTTTTTAAGCTGTGCTTTAAAACTTCTTTCTAATCCAATCAGCCTACTGCTCGTAGTATATGTTTTGCGAATGTTCATTCCCGCCTGAGATATGGCATAATATTCTGGGGAAATACATCTTATAGCTCCCAGACTTTTAGATTACAAAAAAGAATGGCATACCATTAATAATAAGCAAATACCATCCGCGTGATTCTTGGGGCCTCTCTTCATTAATCTAGGTAGTTTCCTTGTCTCTTAATATATGAATCAGTGGTTTTTGTAAAAAATGACTTACATACAAGACAACTTACCGTTGTCTATAACTACAACACACGTCGTAGTAATCATATTCATCGGTTAACAATATCAACAGCTCACTATAAAAAATTCACATATAATACATGTACATTATTTTACAACACCTTGCCAGATTACATTAAACGATTAAATTCGATACAAAAGTTTAAGTCCTAAGTAAAATATTTTCTGCTGCACAACTGTTTCTAGACAATTAGAGACTATACCGAGCATCCGAAAAGAAAGTAATACTAATTTTAACAATGACATTTAATTTATTATATATCATTTGGATTGTATAATTCTAAAGAACCTGTAACAAGTATTGTACTTCAGCTTCTGGGTCAAGACCCCATCTCGATCAGGTTTTCGTCCAGTTTCCCTGATCCTCGAGCAAATGCTGAGATGGCCCCTTGTTTTGCTTCTGGACATAAATGTATCTTCAAATTAACTTCTCACAATAGCACGTCACACAGTTTTTAACTGTTTTTTGACGTAAACACTCGTCGTAGTAATCATATTTATCGGGTATTAACAGTTCATTACAAAAAAATCACATATAATACATGTACATTATTTTACACCTTGCCAGATGACATTAAACGATTAAATTCGATTCAAAAGTCCCATGTAAAATATTTTTTGCTGCACAATTGTTTCCATACAATTAGAGACTATACCGAGCATCCGAATAGAAAGTAATACTAATTTTAACAATGACATTTAATTTATTATATATCATTTGGATTGTATAATTCTAAAGAACCTGTAACAAGTATTGTACTTCAGCTTCTGGGTCAAGACCCCATCTCGATCAGGTTTTCGTCCAGTTTCCCTGATCCTCGAGCAAATGCTGAGATGGCCCCTTGTTTTGCTTCTGGACATAAATGTATCTTCAAATTAACTTCTCACAATAGCACGTCACACAGTTTTTAACTGTTTTTTGACGTAAACACTCGTCGTAGTAATCATATTTATCGGGTATTAACAGTTCACTACAAAAAAATCACATATAATACATGTACATTATTTTACACCTTGCCAGATGACATTAAACGATTAAATTCGATTCAAAAGTCCCATGTAAAATATTTTTTGCTGCACAATTGTTTCCATACAATTAGAGACTATACCGAGCATCCGAATAGAAAGTAATACTAATTTTAACTATGACATATAATTTATTATATATCATTTGGATTCTATAATTCTAAAGAACCTGTAACAAGTATTGTACTTGAGCTTCTTGGTCAACGACCCCCATCTCGATCAGGATTTCGTCCAGTTTCCCTGATCCTTGAGCAAATTCTGAGATGGCCCCTTGTTTTGCTTCTGGTCATAAATGTATCTTCAAATTAACTTCTCGCCATAGCACGTCACACAGTTTTTAAATTTTTTTTGACGTAAACACTCGTCGTAGTAATCATATTTATCGGGTATTAACAGTTCACTACAAAAAAATCACATATAATTGTGACGTAGTGAAAAGAGAATAAATTCACACAAACGAAATAAAAATAGTATATTGAAAAGTTACAGACTAGATACAATAAATTGCTTAATTAAAACACTCCGGCAACCTTTTCTTTCCAATACCCTGCTTTACCGCAGAAAAACAAGCCACGCGTGATGCGAGCCGCCGGACAATTACCGTCCCGTGACAATTTACCGTCACATGGCCTGATGCCAAAATTAAAACCGGTCGCCGTCTGGCGAACCACGTGCACGAAGCACCCGAGATCGTCTGGCCCTTACACTCCGGACATCTCGCCCCCACTCTTACACTCCCTGTACCTACGCGTACTAGGCCCTCTGATGTAAACTGAATGAGAACGCGGGCGCAGCTGGCGCCGCGTTAAATAGCTGATGGCTACACCCCCCACCTCACAAGTTCCCTAGATAGGCTCGCCCGCTGTCATAGCGAGGGCTCGTTTGCCATGGTTTTTGGAGGGGAGATACGCCCCCACCACACAAGATTCCCAGGTAGGCTCGCTCGCCAGCTTCCTAGAAGTTTACAGCCTAAGGTTATTTTTGGCTCTGCCACGCTGTCTGCGCGTCAACTGCCAGAGCGCCAAATCCCGGATGTACAGGCTCAACCCTTTCCTCCCCCGCAGCGCACTTTCACCGCCTAACGGTTTTGTTTGGCCCTCGTGTTAACGACGCCACATAATACATGTACATTATTTTACAACACCTTGCCAGATGACATTAAACGATTAAATTCGATTCAAAAGTCCCATGTAAAATATTTTTTGCTGCACAATTGTTTCCATACAATTAGAGACTATACCGAGCATCCGAATAGAAAGTAATACTAATTTTAACTATGACATTTAATTTATTATATATCATTTGGATTGTATAATTCTAAAGAACCTGTAACAAGTATTGTACTTGAGCTTCTGGGTCAACGACCCCCATCTCGATCAGGATTTCGTCCAGTTTTCCTGATCCTTGAGCAAATGCTGAGATGGCCCCTTGCAAATGTAGACACAAATGTAAATTCTAGACACAAATGTAAATTCAATTTAACTTCTCCCCATTGTTCGTCATACAGTTTTTAACTATTTTTTATGTAAATAAATAAATAAATGAAGTTCCCCACATATTTCCCGTCATGTGTGTCAGTCTGGTGCACGTAAGTGTAAGAGAGTGCAAGTAAGGGTAGGATAGGTCAAGAAATGGGAAGAAAATATGGCTCGCGGTCCGTTTGGTAGGGTACTGCTCCGGTATTCACCTTGTGTTGACCTGAGAAAGCACGGGAAACTACCGATCAAAGCAGCCGAAATCTATAATTCTCTTCCACACAGCGACAGAACTCGACCTATCTGGCTAGCGTCGAGAATACTGCCATCGTTAGGACTCGAACCTAGGACTTCCCGTCAGTAGCACATCAGACATCAGTTGATGCCCTGAGCGGTCCCAGTCAGCAGTTACCTGTATCGAAGTCGGTCCCATGGGTAGTGTATAAATATTATATTTGAATTTCATGTTGTTGGATTGATTAGCTTACTTAAACCGATTCGTACAGATGCCATGAACGACAACTATTGATTTGAGGTGACATACGTTTTAGAGAAAATTGAGAAAATATTTTTCGGAATTGCATAAATTTCATACACTAATAAAGCGAAATAACCCCTTAAAATAAGCACATGACCTTTTCACAGAGTTTATTTTTACAACAGACTTTGTTTAAAGCAAAAATCACTAACTCCAATTTTGTAGTATTGAAATGTTCAGTTTTTTTGTGATTTCGAAAAACGGAGCAATAGCCGAAAATGGAACTAGCCCAATATTTTTACCCTCCCTTATTACATATGAGGAAAAAATTTAGAGAAAAGATATGGAAGTTTTTTTGAGAAAAAAATACCTATATTTCACACAAAATTACATGGAAACTACTCATCATATTTTCTAAAAATTCAACATGAACTTATTTAAAGATCCGTCTTTAAGAAACAGATTTCATAAAGGAAAAAATCTCTATTTTTAATATTATAGTTGTAAGAAGAAATCCCCAAAAGAATACTCTTTGTCAATGGTAAAAAAAAATGTAATTTCACACAATTTCGTGCCGTTTTTAAGAAACTTTTGAAAATATTTTTGAAGGTTCATGTGAAATACCCTCAAAAATCAAAATATCCCTTTGAAACTCCCAAAGCAACGATTTCATTTAGATCGATCAGGGAATTTCAATTTTGAAGAAAATTGGTTGAACGGTTTAGGCCTACGGTTGACCGTAGACAGACGGAGGAAAGATTAAAAGTTTGCGAACATCGCTAGCGGCTAAACCGATTTTCTCCAAAATTTATATTCTTCAATTGCTCTGCCTAATGCCGTGGCCTCTTGAATTTGAAACTGATATTTTAATTTTGGGGGTACTTTACATGAAGCCCCTGAGACATTTCGCAAATTTTCAAAAAAATGGCTTCATCGTTTTTGATTATTTTTGTTGGATAAAGTGACGGACGTTTAAGAGAACGGTGAAAGTGTCATGTTCGTTGAAAACCCTGAAATTTGAAAATTGCAAAAGTCCAAATTTTTTATGGAGTCTTCGTACAAATAAAATATTAAAGATAGGGTTTTTTCTCTTAATGAAATCTGTTCCTTAAAGATAGATTTCGAAATACGGTTACGTACAATTTTTCGATAATTTGCGTAATTTTCGCGTAATTTCGCGTGAATTATTGGTAATTTTTAATTTTGTTAAAACAAGTTTTTCTCAAAAAACGGCATCAATTTTTTTAATGAAATTTTGACCTCGCTTAGCTTACATGACGTTTAAGAAAATAGTGCAGGTATCATGTTCGTTGAAAGTTCTGATTTTTGAAAATTTAAGTTACGAATATTATAAATCTAAACAACAAGCTTACCAAGTCATGTTGTGCCATATACATCCTGAAGTCAAATTCTAACTTAGATACACTGCGAATGGTGTACTTTGCAAATGTTCACTCGCACTTAAAATACGGAATAATATTCTGGGGAAGTCCCCGAGAAAGTATTCACACTTTCATCATCTAAAAACGAATATTGAGAAATATGACAAACACTCACAAACATGTATGAAACCTGCAAGCCACTGTTCAAAAAATTACAAATACTACCACTCCTATGCATGTGCATATTTGAAATATTAATCTTGACAAAGAAAACACTTATGGGAAACAAGGATTCTGTTACTCTGAACACAGACGTTCATAACTATGATACTAGTCTAAAACAAAATCTTTTGTCCCCTAATTTTGGAAGATATTGAAACCACAAAGTCAGGCTAATTGTGTTCACTTCTACTTCTGCAATTGCTCTATTTATCGTTTTGTAGGCGAATATATGTAAACATTAAAAGGCGACTATTTTGTATGTTTATGTGAATAAGGAATTAGTTACGTTTTAATAAGAATACGTTGTTACATTCATTTGAAAATAGGTATTTGCGCGCTTTAGAATGTACATATGAGAAGTCGAACGTTAATGTGCTTCTGTAGTATTACTCCCAGTTGGGTTTTCTTCCTATTTACCTGAAGTTTGAGTTCAATAAGTTCCAAAGCAATAACTATTCGTAGGTTTTTGCAAATGTATTTTTAAAAATACGTTAATACGAAAGCAAATTAAATGAAATCTGCCGCGCGGTGAGAAGAATGATCTCAACGTACTAAAAGAAATTCGACACATATGGCGTATTTTAACCATTAGCTTGCAGTTTCCAACATGTGATACTTGCCACCCAGAGGCAATAATACTACCCTCACCAGCCCTGAATGTCACGTATTATGGATATATAACATACATCATACTCAGATGCGACCAGTGATCTCAACATTATAACTGGATGTACAACTGCGATACTTTAAAGTGCTGAAAATCGTGACGATCTTTTTTCGATAGGTTGGCTGCACTAAACGTGAACCTATAGACTTTCTTATGTCTTGTAAAATGTCTTGTGCCTTATTACTGATGCTTCGTAAAATAGTTTCTATCAACGAAAATATCAAAGTATTGCATAGTATTGTTGTAAAGAACGCCAACAAAATGAAAACGGGAAGCAATTCCACAGGCACGCAAATATTGTGCCATAAACTTAATATATTTATTGAGTCACATACACACTTGATGAGAATACCGAACTACATATTATTTGGTAACCATTACTTTAATAATATTTTTAGGTTTCTTTTTTCACTATTATTTGCCATAAGTTGAACTAAAGAAATTATTAAAAACATGCAACCCAAGTACAGTCCCCTGCTTTAATGTTACAAAAAGTAAACAAGAAATATTGATAGCAATTTTTTTAAGTATTAAATATTCATTCCTTACCAACTTTTTATTAAGTTTTCATGATCATAAAAGAGAATAAATATTTTAAATTTTAATAATTCTAATTCGATTTTTGATTTCTAATCGTTTCTGAGATGACAAGGACACGTTCACCATCATGGCGGACCGTCACGATTTCTCAGCACACTGTGTTGTCTCCAGTCTACACTAGAGCTCACTGGTTGCGGCTCTCTGTGCGCACTCTGCCGGCGGATGCCGAACCATTTCAGCCTCCGGACAATGGGAGACCAGATTGGAACAATGCGCCGTATTCAAACATATGAAATGAACGTTTCGCGTAAAGGTAAGATTATCAATTCAACATTTAGAACTCATTCACGAATATTTTATGTGTGTATGCTCAGTGTATTATCTTCCCCTCACACTACGCCCCTGATTTAATGATGTAAAAGTTTTTGTTAGGTACTCAAAAGCTGGCAACACTGACAATGGAAACAAATGAATTTCAATCATCTAATTGTTGTGGCGGTAGAGTACATTACAGCGTGGCTTATTACAAACGACAGTAAGTATTTGTTGTTGCTTCAAATTGATTGATTAAAATGCTCTTACTTTAAATTAATTCTTTGTCTTAGTTATTTTGGATCAAATGACCATACTTGTGGTAATTGAATTAATTCAAGAAGTCGGCAGATGCGGATATTAATGACATTGATTTAATTTCGCGGAAACTGGTGATGCATAATGACCATATACCCGGAAATCCACATCACAAAACAAAGTTCTCGGGAAACAGGAACATGAGTTCAATAAGAGAAATCCTAAATATGTAGTTGTGGTTTGAGTATTTTGTAATTCATATTATTATAAACATAATATCTGCTAATGCCTACATCAATGTAATAATCATTTTTTAAAACATGTACTTTTAACTAAGACAATTTTTTCAAGTTTTTTTTTTTTAGCAGTGACAGGTAGAACCATTCTTTGAATGTTACTTTAATAATTAATGATGCTATTTTTATTTGAGTGTGTAATTTCTTATGATGCCTAGCTTAGAGAGAACTTGTTTTTTGAACATTAATATTCTTCATTATTTAATACATCCAATAATTAACACAAATGGTTGAATTTGCATTTAGTTAGTTTAAATTCTGGAAGGTTTTACAATCTTCCGAAATATCCCAGTGATAACACAACAGTAATAATCACCACATAAATAATCTTTTACAGCAGTAGAGATAATCGAGTCAGTAGGTCAATCTAAAAATCAATATGGATCAAACCACTATAAAATATTCTGGAACTCAAGATGAGGACTTTATAGTGACAGAGAACACTGAAAACACACCACTTTCGCCCAGTGATGAAGAAGTTGTGCCTAGAGAGGAGCACTTTTCAGATGACGAATTCCAGGAAGAAGTGATTTCTGAAGAAAGAACTTATAGAAATATTTTGAGTATAACACCAGATGCCTCTCCTGACTATTCACCAGTACAAAGAGCAACCAACACCACTCAAAGGCCATGTGGTAAGTTTGATCATTTGTCTGGAAAAAAAATCCTTATGGTAGTTGTGCTGGGTCTCATCAAATTGCAGTAATTCATCAAGATCTCATATGTGTGTTCCAGGTTTAAGAAGGGCACAGTCAGCACCAAATTTAAGTACTCCTGAGGCTGTATAAATCTTGAAAGTAAGTATCATAACCAACATGCTGGCATTAAACTGCCTTAACAACCAAAACAATATAATTATTTTATAATCGATCTTAAATATACTTATCTCACAATTTATATTCTGCCTCAAATCTTTGCACAATAAACGTGTCAGGAACTTGGGTTTGTTCCCATCTTCAGGTCTTTAATTTTCAAAAATAAAATATAAATTAACTTATAACCATGTTAACTATTGGAATTTCTTATAAATGTCATATGAAATTAGGCTCTATAGCCTGTTTCTATTGGTTTATTACAGTATTCTTGGTAGATTCTTAGTCTTCCAAGTGTTCTTGCTGTTGCCACCTCATTACGTGTCTCCCTCTATCTCTGATCCCTATCGGTTTGTACTTCCAGATTAATTTTGGAAATCTGTTTTTCATTCACTGTAAATGATCTTTCCATCTCCTTTGCGACTGATCTATCTCTTCTACTAAACATTTGGTTTTTAATTTCTTTCTGATGTCTTTATTTCTTAGTCTATCTCTTCTTATGATTCCCATGAGGTGTCATACAAATCTCATGTGTGCCATCTGTAGTTTTTGTTTGTCTCCCTTTCATTATCCATGTTTCAGAGCCATACATGATTTCTAGGTTCACAGCTATATTGTGGAGTTTCAGTTTTGTTTCTGGGTCCATGTGTCTGCCAAAGTGTCTCTTAATTGTTCCAAATATTCTATTGTAGGCATGAAGTTTGGTATTTTGTTTTCCTGAGTTTGGTAGTGTACACTTATATTTCAAAGGTATGAAAATGTATTTATTCGTTCCACAACTTTTCCTTTTATTACTATTTTGGCTCTTTGTTCCTTGCCTTGTATTGCCATAACTTTTTGTTGTCTGAATTACTATCTTCATGGAATATCCTTGGGCAACTTTTGTCAATTCAAACACTGCTCTTTGTAAATTATCTTCAGAATCCATTACGATAGTTTGGTCATCAGTATACAAGATTGTTTTTATCTTTTTGAGTTTTGGGATCTGTATTCCTTGTCTAACTTTCTTTCTCCAGTGTCTCACTACGTGGTTAATATATATGTTGAAGAGGATGGGTGATATTCCACATCCTTGCCTTAAGCAACTGTTGGTTGTTATTGCTGTCGACTTTTTCCCCCTCTCTTAACAGTATTTTAATTCTTGAGTTCTTGTAGAGACTTTGTATTGCATTGAGTAACTAATTTGGAATATTCTCTTCTTTTAGTATTTCCCCAGAGTTTCTGTCTATTAACTTTGTCATAAGCCTTTTCGTAGTCAATAAATATTATAAAAGTTGGTAGATTCCTTTCCTTTTTTTTTTATCTATTAACATCTGTAATGTACAGATCAGGTACAGATAGTGCCTTTAGTACATCTACCCTTTCGGAATCCACACTGCACTTCTCTCATGAATTTCTCACATATTGAGTCTGTTCCTTAGCATGTGTGCATATAGCTTAGAAGCTGTTGATAGCACTGTAATGCCCCTATAATTGTCACATCTTTGAGCCTTTCTTGTGAATGTTAATAACCAAACCTTCTTGCCACACACTTTGTTAAGAAGTTCTAATTACATTTCTTTCAGCTCATTTCCTCCATATCTTATGAGTTCTATGTTGACCTCATCTGGCCGAGGCTTTTGCTATTTTTTACTTTTCTTAATACTGCCTTGAGTTCTATATTCAGTGAGATTTCTTGTTCATCGTTGTCAAAGACTTCACTTGTTCCTTCCAGCACTTCATTGGATCTGAGAGTTGGATTGTTCCACAGGGTGAAGTAGTGATTTATCCAATTTTCTTGTGGTATACCAACCAATCTGATTTTATCTTTCACATTAATCTGCAGCAGTTTCAAAACTTTGAAACCCATTCATTGGGGGCCTGATACGCCTCTTTCTATGCTTCTAAGAAATTTCTCCTCCTCTCACCTGTGTATTCGGCCGACACATCTCACTTTGACCTGTGATCTTATATCCGTGTAGTTTTCCATTGTTTGTTTTTGGAGGTAGATTCTGAATGCTTTCTTCTTTTGATAGATCATCTCTTTTAGATCATTGTTCCACATTCTCAACCATTTCATTTTCTTGAAAAGTTTATAGCCTACTCCCTGCTTCAATCATAGTTGTTTAAGTGAACTCTGAAGTGTGTCAATATTTTGTTTCTCTACCTTCCATAGTTTTTCTCTAAGTCTTGGTTGTTAAATTTTGAAAGGTATAATCAATTTTTTACATAAAATAGTAATTTTACTATTCAATCACCCTTTCTTATTGAAAAAAAATATAATTTCTTAAGATAAACAAATTTGGACTCTAAAATTATATAAAAAACATCTTAAGGTGAGTATGTTTCCTAATTTCTTGTAATGTATTATACATAAAAATTGATGGTACATGAAAAATATTTAAAAAATTGTTTTGTACCAAAATTTTTAATTCAAAAAATATCTTATAGTTAACACCACTAAGTTTCATAAGTTATTTATAAATAATTTCAACAATTAACAAGACAGTAAAGTAAATTAAGATTTCATTTTAGAAAATTGGAAACCTGAAGATAGGCTGAAACCCAGGTTCCCAAAATATTGTTGTTTCCCACAGTTAAATTATTAAATTAAATAAATTACTCTGAAAGAAAATTTTATATATATATACTATATAATATAGCAATAGTATATGTTTTCTTTTTGATTGTTTAAAAAGCCAAGGAACATTATATATTCAAAATTCCTATTCTATTTAAAGTGCAGACTTTCATACAATAGAATATTTGCCAAAATACCAATACGACTTTCATGAAATAGTAATAATATATGTCAATTCATATTTAGTGTGGACATATAAATAAAATATATAAATAAAAATAATATGAATAAGTGAAGTGAGATGGGACCCATTGCTGTTATAAATTGAAAAATGTTTTATTGATTTTGTTTTTCAGGTAAGAATAGAAAATGAAGAGCAAAGGAGTTGTGTTGTTTCAAATGTTGCCATTGGGCTTTGTGTTGATATTTCTTTGTGTCAGTACTTTTCATATTTCGTAAAATTGTTGTTTTACATCTTTTCTCAGTTTGTTCATAAGTGTTCTGATTATTAGACTGATTAGATTTCGATTTTGTTCATTGAACTTCAAGTTTTATGAATGTCTTTATGTAAATGAAACTGATAAAATAAAGCATTTTCTAAAATCCAATACTGTCAGCATTACTATATTGCTGTCCACATCACAGTTCTGAAAAAAGTAGTGACATTTCATTTTCTAGAGTGTTGCAATTACATCAATACATGCAATTGCACAATGTCACATTCAACTGTTAATAAAAAAATCTAACACGATTACTTTGAAATTTTGAAGACAGTGGTGAAAATAGAGATTCCAGTTCCCAGAGCAAAATATTCTTCACGCACCTACACATGCGTGTTGACGTCACCACAGTTCGTGGCGCAAAATGTACGCCAGAATGCGAGTCGTCAGCTCACTCGCGCCATGAGTTGCCTCTCGCCGTGTTCGATTACACTCCAGGGCCCGCTCGCCCGGCGAAACACTTGCTCCATGAGGTGCTGTGTTGTGAGGATGGCAGTGGTTCCCTCCGGCCACGTCAAACCACACTGCTTCTACCACGATCCGGCAACTTGTACTCGTCAGAATCGCACTTGGCTGCGTGATTCCCATTTCAGTGCCTGCAGCCCCCTTAAATAGGGGCTTATTTCTTTAAAATCAAACTTTTAGTATCAATGCATTCTTTTAGTTTGCCTAGTTTTATTCTGACACTAAAATAATAAGTTTCCTTTCCTCTTGAATCAGGACTATCCTTCAGTTTTGCCCAACCCCCATCTTCCTGGCAGCCAAACATCAGAACCTGAAGGAAGTACCAGGGCCTCCTGTGGAAGCTACTGCTTCCCTGAGGACACATAGAGAAGACTCTCAGGTTTCCCGAAATCACGCTCATGGAGACCATAGGCCTATGTTGATCTTGCACAATTTCAGTTACGCCAGAGTTAGCCCATTCTCTACATCTCAGCCTCGTTCCATGAGAAGCCATTTCCTTGATCATCACACAATTACCAGTCATGACAAGGGATTATGGAAGGATTAAGGTAAAGTGGTGACATGAGGTACTGCGAATGTACCCCAAACCACAAATACAAATGAAAACATCCATGACTTACAAGGGATTCAAACCCATAGACTTAGTGTGTTGGGTGCACCTGCCCCAACCCCCTGAATAACCAGGCCAATTGATGTGTATATTTACTTTGACATGATATTCATTAATGACTTTAGTGAAGATATCTGCTGATAACTGCGTGTCAGTCTCATTTTTTGATGATTACACCTGTATACATTAAATTATGACAGATCAAAACAAGTCTCTATGTACATTCTGTGACATGGATGGCAGTCAAAAACAACTTGAAAGATCAAAATCAACAGAGTTTATTCATACATGTGTATGTTTAAATTAGCCATACTTTCAACATTTTAGCATAATTTGTTCCTATCACACTTGACAATGTAATATAACAAGTGAATAGTAAGTAAATGCACGAATTTGAGTCTTGAACGTGTAAAAAGTTTTAAATAAACTAAGTTTATAAATATATCTATACATTTCCATGGTTCCTCTCCACACTACGTGGTTCATCTGCATAAAAATAAAATCTGAGGAGAGCAAATCTTCACAATTTCCACAGATAGAACACACTCTACTCAGCAGGGGTAGTGATCTAGATTTAGATTTTCTCAACAAAATAATAATTGACTATGCTGAAGGAGGAACTTGGGGGAAATTATTATGCTATATGCAAATGAAAACCACACAATCAGTGTACTTTCACATGATAGAACCTCTTTTGGAATTCACTGAACGACTGGAAACAGCATGTGGCTATGAGTAGTACGACAAAACAACAAAAACGTTTGCCACTTTTAATAATACAAGATGTTTAACAAATGGAAATAAAGGAAAGAAACCACAATTCTGCCAACAACATATAACAACAAAAACACACTTATCTAAACTTTAATTAAATTAAAGTGCATTCAACACACTTTCAAGTTTTCAATGGCTTCTTTCCCTTCCCAATGAAATGTATCGTAGAAAATTAAACGCACAAACTTGTAGAATATAGGTCTTAAATATATTTACCTTAAGTATTCCTAATCACTTGTGCAGTTTACAACTCAAGAACCACGATCAATTACTCATTTTTCCTTTAAGTAAATGATAAAATAACTAGCTCTGATAAAAGAAAAACACAAGAGGGAAATAAACTGGACTACAATTTGAATTATTTTAAGGCTATAGTGAGATGCTCATTTCCCACCACAGAAGTTTAATCCAAGTTTCTTCATCAACACTCCAACAATCTGCATGATGGAATTCTGAAAAAGTAAATAAATGAATTAATTAAATTTTAAACTTAAAGACTTATGTTTAATAAAGCTAATATAGAAACTAAAAATAATTTATATGTACGTAATATATAAAAAAAGTTAATATCAGGTAGCTTAAAACATTCAGCTTGATCTCCACTGATGGTTCCTCAGAAAATTAGAGAAGTAAAAATACAATTGGCTACTTTAATAGCACTTGGTTACTTTAATAAATAACTTGTACTATAAATGCCTTTAGAGATGAACAGCAATAAATCAAAATTCTGCAATATTTTAACTCTTTGTTTTCATCTTCTCTACACAAAAAAGAGTTAATTTGCCAGGAAAAGTCCTACATTGGGAAAAAATTATTCCAACAATTTAAATTATTTCATTTTTATGAATATTTCGATGTTTCTTTTTACTGGAGATTCACATACAGACAGGACAACAGGTGCTTTTTTCTGACAACAGTGTTCTTCACATAAAAAATTCAAATTCGTTTGTCATGTCCTCAAGACAATTTGTTTACGAGGGTTTGCACCACCATCTCTCATTTCCAAACTCTAATGTTGAGGAATATTTTCACACTACTTTTCTCGTACTCCATGCTTTCCAAGTTAATAAAATAGCTAATATAACAATATATCTGGTATGCTCCACTCAAGGTAGTAGATAAAACAAAAAAACAACAATCCCTTAATTTACTTAACATTTGGCACATTCTGAAATTGCCTGGGGGTAATTTCATTTCATTAATTTCACAATTAAATACCACATGTACATTGAAAATTTCTATATATTTCAATGCTGCAAACATTGATGGCGAAATGACAGGAATACACATTTTGGGAATCCCTGATACTGGAAGAGGGAGGGAGGGAGGGAGGGAGGGAGGGAGGGAGGGAGGGAGGGAGGGTCGGGTCGGGTCGGTAGATAGGTAGGTAGGGAGATAGGTAGGTAGGGAGGTAGGTAGATAGGTAGGGAGGTAGGTAGGGAGGGTGGTAGGGAGGTAGGTAGGTCGGTCCGTGGTCAAAGCTAATGCCGAAACCGTTCAACCAATTTTCTCCAAAATTAATATTCACCAGTCGATGTGAATGAACTCATGGCTTTGGGAGTTTCAACAGGACTTTGGATTTTTTAGGATTTACATGAAGCTTCAAAACTTTTTGAAAATTTTCCCAAATTTTTTGATTTAGCTTTGTCCGCAGATAGTGTAAAGGACACTTAGGAGAATGGTACGGGTTTCATGTCTGGTAAAATTTATGATTTTTTTGTGTCTTCCTAAGTGCAATTTTTTTTTACACACAATTATAAAAACTTACAGTGCTGCTAATCTCACTGCTTACCTAACTGAGTGGGACGACTATATCTACGTTGAACAGTTTTCCGTTACAGAACAGTTTTCTGCCACCAAATGGCAGATGTGTGAATACAAGAATAATGCATTTCAATTAAAAGGTGAATCTTCAAACTAATTTATTTCAATGCCTGATTTTTTGAATTGTGCGATTATTGCAGCCCTTGCTTGCTCTAATTAAAAAAGTATCAATTCCCTATCATTTATACAATACTGGTGTCATGTAACTCCATTAAGACTTGTCATGGTGGCTCATGGAAGAAGCGAAAAACCCTAGTTGATCTTACGATAATCAGTAAAATTTTCAGAGTTCTTAAGTTTTATATATGCACTTCGGTCATGCAGGAAATAGTTAATGCACAAGATGGTCAGAAGTGAACATGACAATAGTCTTGCCCACCTTTTTGTTGCAATGTTCTTCCATTCAAATGTATTCTGTTGCATTTGTTGAACTTCTTATTTTAATCTTTCAGAATTTCTATTAATTGTTTTTCAAAGTATATTTTCAAAAGACTGTTTTCATTTAATGAAATTAATAAGTATTATTTATGGAGTTTATATTAAGTTGTAAAAGTTTACATTTGTTGTTTCTATGATTCATTTCAACATTTGACACCACTTTTGGTCTGACTCAAACAGTAATATTTTCTCTCAAAAATAATTATTAATTACAGAAATAAGCACTTACGTATCACATCTGCTGAGTTGAATTTCCATTCCAAGTGTTATTTTCATCCTCACTATCATCTTGGCGGTTAGAAAGCCTATACACATTGCCTTCCCGTTGGACAACACTTGATGAAGGAATACGCCGCCTTACATTTGATCTAAACGAATGAAAATTATAATTTAACAGGATAAATTTATACAATGTTAAACACTTTAGACAAAGCACAGTAGAACCTCGCTAATCTGAAACTTCGGATAATCCGAGCAAACTTCGGGATGAAGGAAAAATAAACAAAATGCTTATTTGTAGTGTAATTTGTAGTGTAGTTTGTATTATAGACAACCAGTTCAATTGAATAAAATTAACAGTTCATAAACATAGTTTATTTCACAGCTTCTTGAAAATATTGGTTTTGGAGCTCTATTGTGTCTCTATCTTCAGGTAAACAATGTGTAGTTAAAAAAACAAAACAAAACAAAAAACAAAAAAAAACATACCAATTAAAAACTGAATGAATAAAAACATTGAAATTCTTCAATTCTTAAAATGAACATTAAATGATGATGCGATATGGAAGTTGCAAGAGAAAGTGAGAAGGGGAGGGTGTGTGTGTAAAAGGAGAGGAAGTGGATTTCAAACAGATGAAGTAAAAAAAGGAACTAACTGATTCTATATAAAATACTCTAATATAAATTAGTGAAATTATCACATACTACCATTGAGTTCATAGGTTTAGATAATTTTATATGTAAAGTTTCAGGAAATATTCAGGGAAATTTTCGAGAAGAAGTTGTATGTAACCTTCAATTTTTCATTGACTATTTTTTATAGCTTTGTGGAATCTATTAGTAATTTTTGGAACATAGGGAATCATCAAGTTATTCGTATCATTATTGAAAACATTATTTCTACTGATGTCATCATGATCAAGAATAGTTTGGTTGTTGAATTTCTTGTGGAAATTTAATCTTATTTGAATGAAACTATCAATTTTCAAAACTCTGAGAAATAAACTATGTTTATGAACTGTTACTTTTATTTCAAATAAACCGATTGTCTGTAATAAAGTGGAATCTGGTTTGGAACTGATTATTGAAACACAAGTTGTCGAAATGAAACGTTTATTGCACTGGTAACTACAGTGTATATCACATGTTTATTTAGCAGTAAATTTCATTTAGAGGAACTTGCAAAACTGGTAATCTTCTCTTCCGTTAAGGAACAGAAATCTTCTCTTCCGTTAAGGAACAGAATCTGCTTGATGATGCAATGTGATAATGCAATTGCTTCGCTACGTTGCCATTTTCTCATATCGCATCCTTTGTTGCATTGTGTCTGGTAATCCTATAGATGTATTTGTATATGTACTGTACATTTTTTTGAATAATTCGAACATATCACATCCCCAATTAGTATGGATTACTGGGGTTCCACTGTATTTTTAACAACAAAACTGGTACAATAGACTAAAACTTATATTTAAAAAATTAGAAATTTTTTTAAAAATCGGCTTTGTGTATAAATAAGGATGCTATGCATATAAATAAGGAATCTACATTCACATAAAATTTGAAGTCTGTAAAATAAATAGTATCTGAGAAAAAGTTCCTTTCATTAACATTGATGAGATACTATTGTAAACCAAGTAGTAAATGTATGGAATTCACTATTATATAACTTTATTACACCGTTTGTAAGATATGTGTACAACAGCTTGTTGCTGCTGCTGCTGCTAATAATAATAATAATAATAATAATAATAATAATAATAATAATAATAATAATAATAATATAAAAAATAATAAATAATAATTCACACCTAGTAACGGTAACTAACGAAACTTCACTTCAATCATAGTAAATAGGTAATAAATAGAGAAAGGATTTCTATGTAAACACATGTTTTTATTTTGTTTCGTAGAACTTTCAAACTTTGTAAATATATTTGTTAGTAATCAAAGAGCATTTTTTGATTTCATGTTGGTAAAACTGTAAAAACTGATCCAATAGCGCCCTCTGTGGCGAGTGTCTTTTGTCGTGCGGAGTGCAGATGGAGCAGTAGTGAAGTGCAGTTCAATGTATAATCATGTAGTAAAATAAAGTGCAAATGTTTAAGCAAAGTCAGTGTTAAATTGCATTTCAAAACATCATCATTAACATTTTGGCGCCCAACAGCGGGACTCTCGACGCCTGAGAGTATTGAACATTTCATAAAAGTCAAAACATCAAGTCGCGAACAAAAACGCGAACAGAGACGCCATTGCAAGCAGCGTCAAACAACAGTCAAAAAGGCAGACATCAGCAAGAGGTAGCAACAAAGACGCCAGTACAAGCAGCGTCACAGAAGGTTCCACAAAGTTCCAGAAGCAGTCTACAAACGCCTATTTTGATATTTCAACATCGACAACGCATCGGTGGGACATCGGACGGCGGCGTGGCAGAGAACATCGGCAGAAATTCAGGTTAGTGAGTCGCCAGAAAATCATTCTTTCGAATTCCTAAGTTCATCCTAACCTAAGTAAAGTTAAAAAAAAAATATTCAAGTGAACCTTCACATTCGCATATTGTTCAAGTCAAAAACATTGGCTTAAATTTCAAATATTCATATATTGTTCAAGTCAAAAACATTGACGCTAATAGTTTTCGAATATTGTATCAATCAAACTGAAAACATTCACTCATTTTTAAATATTGTTTTCATCAATACCGAAAACTATTAACCCATAACGTTCCAAACCCATTCGCAATTCAGGATGTCGCAATTAGCAAAATTGAAGCAAGGTCGTGCACGAGTAAAAGGTTTCTTGACTAGAACAGCCAATTCTATCACCGAAGCCTCTACAGCGGCCGAAGCAAAAGTGAAGTTAGAGAAGATTAGAGAATCATGGAAGAACTTCGAAGATATTCAGCAGGAGATCGAAGAATATACACCCGAAGATGAAGGTGCAATAGCGGCATTTGACTTGGAATGCGAGAGTGAACGTGCTTCATTTGAAAAGCAGTTCTTCGAAGTAACTACGAAGCTTCACACCATCATCGATTTGACAACGGAGCCAAAACCTGCTACTGACAATCAACCCAATCTTCAAAATCAAAATAATCCTCAAGTTCATTCAGCCAATAGGAATGTTCCGAAGCTACCAGAAATAAAACTTCCAGAATTTAGCGGGGATTATGGAAAATGGTTGTTCTTCAAAAACAGTTTTGAAACCACAATTCACAACGAGGAAAGTATACCCAATGTTCAAAAACATCAGTACCTCGTTGGAGTATTGAAAGGAGAAGCACTAAATGTAATCGAAGGATTCACAATCAGCAATGAAAATTACATAAATGCTTGGAATCTTCTAAAAGCCACATATGACAACCAGAGAATGATAATTGAGACACACATGGAAGAACTCTTGAAGTTTCCTGAAATTAGCAAAGACAACAAGGTCGATTCGATGAGAAAATTGAACTGGCACATTCAGACAAACATATCAGCCTTGAAATCTCTGAATCAGCCTGTAGATTACTGGGACTCATTAATAATACATTTAGCTAAGAAGAAGCTCGACTATGCGGAGCAACGCGATTGGCAAGAGAGAAACAAGAATCGTACACCAGAAAATATGCCAACGTTAACTGATTTCACAAAGTTTCTGGCAGAGAGATGTCAGTCATTGATGTTACTACGACAAAACAGTCTCAAATCTACAAACTTGAAGACATCCTATCAAAAGAATATACCGCAAAATAAAAAGCTAGTCCTGATAAATACATCGTCCAACTGCATTTTGTGTGGAAATGGAAATCATCTTCCTTTCAAGTGCGAGGAGTCATTGAAACTATCGCCAGATAACAGAAGAAAACTACTTATGGAAAAGAAATGTTGTGTAAACTGTTTGAAGTATGGACATTTTTCTAAGGATTGTAGATCATCAAAATGTAGGAAGTGCGACATGCCACACAACACTTTACTTCACAAAGATGGTTATACTTTCAGCAACGCGGAGAAACCAGCAGTTTCGGAGACAACTCCCCAAGTACAAAACTCTGAGAGCACTCCAGCATCCCAACGACTAAATGTAGCTTTGGCCAGAAAGACAAAATCTCAAATTTTACTTTCGACCGCACTCGTCTACGCAGAAGACAATCAAGGGAAGAAAGTCAAATGTCGAGCGTTATTGGACCCAGGAGCACAGTTAAATTTAATGACAACAAATTTAAGCAAAAGGCTTAAATTAAAACCCACAAATCAGAAGCTACAGTTCAGCGGAGTTCAGTGTGTCCAAGGGGAAGCGAAAGGAGTCGACCAAATACGCATTTCCTCCATGCAGAACCAGTTCGAGGTAGAATTGGAATGTCTTGTGGTACCTTCGATAACGGAACAATTACCTCAATCAGAGGTCAACGTGGACGAAGTACTTGTGCCAAGTCATATCAATCTTGCAGACCCATCTTTCAATGAGCCAGGAGATATTGACTTACTACTTGGAGCAGGCTTTTACTGGAAAATCGTGGTCGGCGAACCTAAGAATCACATCGATGGTCAGCCAGCTCTACAAAACACGCAACTAGGTTGGATTCTTGGAGGTGAAGTACAGAGTAAAGGAAATGGAAAAGCCACGTGTCTGACAGTCACCAATTATCAATTGTCACAGCAACTAGAAAGGTTCTGGAAACAAGAGGCTATACCAGAAATAAAATATCAGACAAAGGAAGAGCAACTTTGTGAGAAACTGTTTGCAGATACCACAACCAGAGATTCAACAGGCAGATTCATTGTCAGGTTGCCAACACGACCTGAGGATGTTCTGGGTGAATCCAAAGAACAAGCCAAGAGGAGACTTGAAGGACTCGAGCGAAGATTTATCAGACAACCAACTCTAAAACAAGCATATTGCGAGTTTATGGATACATATGAGGAGCTCGGTCACATGTCGCTTATCGAAGACACACCACTGGAAACAGGAGAGGCTTATTTCATACCTCATCACGCAGTTTTACGTCCGGACAGCAGCAGCACGAAGCTGAGAGTAGTGTTTGATGCGTCTGCGGCAACCACTAACGGAAAGTCATTGAACAATAAATTAATGACTGGTCCAAATTTGCAAGCGGAGTTAGTCAATATCATGATTCGATTTCGTACTCACAAATATGTCATCACAGCAGACATCGAGAAGATGTTCAGGCAGATTACAGTACATCCTGAAGACAGATCACTGCAACAGATTTTGTGGAGAAGAGACGCTCATATGCCCATAAGAACATATCAATTAAATACGGTTACTTATGGCACGGTTTCTGCTCCGTTTCATGCAATGAGGTGTCTGCGAGAACTTGCTACTGTATACGATCAGCAGTATCCTTTAGCAGCAAAGGCGATACGTCAGGACTTTTACATGGATGATTTATCACGGGTGGCGAGACCATAGACACTGTGATGCAGATGCAAGAAGAGCTGTTGCAGTTACTCGAGAGAGGAAACATGGTACTACGGAAATGGAGGTCCAATGACAAACGGATTCTACAAAACTTAAAAATTCAACAAAACGCCCACGACTTGATGGTAGTGGACAAAGCAGAAGCCTGTAAGACATTGGGACTTGTCTGGGATTCTCAGCGAGACACTTTGCAAGTTCAAGTCACCTTCTCACAGAAACCAGCAATCACAAAACGAGATGTTTTATCCAAGATTTCTCAAGTGTTCGACCCGCTTGGTGTTATAAGTCCAGTTCTCATCACAGGGAAGATTATAATGCACCGATTATGGGTAGATGGACTCGACTGGGACGAACCACTCAACCAGGAGCAGCTCGACATTTGGGACGAGTATTACTCTTCATTGGCACTGTTAAACAAGCTGACAATTACTCGAAATGTGCATCCACATAACCAAGAATTCAGGTTCGATGTCTACGGATTCTGTGATGCTTCTGAGAAAGCATTTGGAGCTTGCATTTACGCAGTTAGCAAAAATCATGATGGAGTTGTTACCTCCAGATTGATTAGTTCAAAATCGGCAGTCGCTCCCAACAGAACCATATCTTTACCTCGATTAGAATTAGAAGGAGCACTTCTTCTCGCAAAACTCCTGAGAGAGGTAATGGACGCAATCTCACACCGAATAAGAAATACCTTCCTTTGGAGTGATAGCACAATAGTGTTGGGTTGGATCAAGACTGAACCCCGACTACTGAAGTCATACGTTGCGAATAGAGTTGCCAAAATTCAGGATGCAACTGAGCATGCAACATGGGACCACGTCCCTTCGAAAGACAACCCAGCAGACCTGATATCTCGTGGAATTTCGCCAGAAGAGATTGAACACAAGGAGCTTTGGTGGTCCGGACCTGAGTGGCTAGCTACAGCAACACCACGTCCAAGTTCTTCAATGGAACCAGAAACCGATCTGCCAGAGCTGAAGAATTTAAAGACGACCCTAACCATAACGAATACTTCCCGGATTTTGCATAAATATTCCTCCTTTTCAAAGTTACGTCGGTTGATTGCTTACTGGCATAGGTATCTTGGAAATATCCAATCCAGAATACATGTGAAGACCGGAAAGATGGCACCGAAAGAAACAATGACTGGCTACTTAAAGCCCGAGGAACTGCGTCAAGCAGAAATTAGCATCATTCGATGGACTCAGATGGAAGCATTATCCTCATTTCGAAAGAACTTGATAAAGAAAGAAAGGCAACCTAAGGGCAGTCCACTAAAATCACTCGATGCCTTCGTCGATGAAGACGGATTGATACGAGTAGGCGGAAGACTGAAATATTCCTCGCTCACGGAAGAGCAGAAATATCCTATCGTTTTGCCAGCCAACCATCATATCACAACATCAATTATGAGAAGAGAGCATGTTCGACTGCACCATTGTCCACCGGAGCAACTTCTGCATGCCATTCGTCAGAGGTATTGGCCGATTGCTGGTCGAAGAGAAGCTCAGAAAATTGTTCGAAGATGTTTGAACTGTTTTCGGTTCAACCCTTCCATTCCGGAAGTTCGTATGGGCGATTTACCAAAGGAAAGGGTCACTAAGGTCACCAGACCTTTTACTGTAACAGGGGTGGATTACGCCGGCCCGTTTCAACTTCGAGAGAGTAAGCGGAGAGGCAGGCTCCAGATTTTCAAATGCTACGTAGCAGTTTTCACTTGCTTCAGCACGAAGGCTGTACACCTAGAGCTTGTCTCGGACCTAACCACTGAAGCCTTTTTGGCAGCCTTACAGCGATTTACCGCACGTAGAGGAATCTGCTCGCAGATGTTTTCTGACAATGGAAGAAATTTCGTCGGCGCTGCGAATGCGTTAAAGGAGTTGAATTCATTCCTCACGAGGGAGTCATCAGACATCGCTTCACACTTAGCAGAGCAACATATATCCTGGAAATTCATTCCTCCTCGATCGCCACATTTTGGAGGATTGTGGGAGGCGGCGGTAAAAATAATGAAGCGACATTTGTACACAGTGTCTCAGGGACGCATATTCACTTTTGAAGAACTATCTACTTTGCTTTGCGACATTGAGGCAATCCTGAATTCGCGACCCCTGACCCCACTCACTAGCGATCCTAATGATTTGAGTGTCCTCACCCCCGCCCATTTCCTAATTGGCGACTCACTAGTTCAACCCATACAGTCAAGTTATATCCAAGAACCTGACAATCATTTGTCAAGGTGGCAGCACCTGAAAAAGGTTCGTCAGATCCTGTGGCAGCGAGAGTATCTGCAGGAGCTGCAGCGAAGAACGAAATGGAATACGACGGATCAACGCGTCGAGTTAGGCAATTTGGTTCTTCTTATTGAAGAAGGAGTACCGCCTTTGAGGTGGTCACGAGGGCGAGTAATCAAACTACATCCCGGACAAGACGGTGAAATTCGAGTAGTCACAGTGAAAACTCTTGAAGGTGTCTTCACAAGGAGCGTCAAAAGGCTGTGTCTACTTCCAATTGACAATTAAGATTGTACTCACGACGAATATTAAATCATTGTATAAAATCATATTAAAAGTAATTTTTTGGTTTTGAAAGTGCACCTTTCAAGGAGGGGCAGAATATGTTGGTAATCAAAGAGCATTTTTTGATTTCATGTTGGTAAAACTGTAAAAACTGATCCAATAGCGCCCTCTGTGGCGAGTGTCTTTTGTCGTGCGGAGTGCAGATGGAGCAGTAGTGAAGTGCAGTTCAATGTATAATCATGTAGTAAAATAAAGTGCAAATGTTTAAGCAAAGTCAGTGTTAAATTGCATTTCAAAACATCATCATTAACAATATTTTTCATGTCATACTCATTTTAAAAATGCATACTTTTTCCATGCATGTTTGCCTGTTTTGATATTTTTGAGAAGAAATTCATGTAGGCAGGTTTGCAGGTTTTGACATCTGTGTAACATATTAGACACCTTTTTAAAGCTACTTATGCATAAATAATTTGTGAAAATTAAAATTTATGCATACTTTGTATAAACAGCATATTATTCTTAGATTCAGACAGTACAGAGTTGCCTTTGCTTATTATTATACTAGAAATTTTAACTCTTTGGTACACATGCTACGATTTGCGAAGCGGGTACATGTGTTGACAATCACAATCGTGAAATGAATCAATATCAAGCGATTAACTAACAAACAATAATGAAGATAGAGGAAGCCATAACTCAATAACATTTGATAACTCACGACAGGAGGGCAAATAATCAAGAGCAGACTCTTAGTCCGCTTGCATTCAAAAATTAATGACTAAAAAACCAATACAATATATAAAATCAAATTTTGTAAAATTGCCCATAGCAATTCAGAAATTAGAAGAAGCAGGTTTACCTCTCGTGTTGTTTTTGTTCTGCATTGTGCATCTTTGACTATTTGATAATCTTTCATAAAAATGACTTAATACCCGACTAATTGTTATGAACTGAACAACATACCAATTTGCACTTTTCTAATGCTCCTGTGAGTACCTCTTAATAGTTATAAATCCCTAGGAGCAGAGGTTAAACAATATTTATATTTATTAGTAATATACAGTTATATTTGTAGAGAATGATATGAATAAGAGTTTATCACCCAGCTCATCTCTCATAAGTGAACGTCTGCTGTCAGATTCACTGTGCATTCTTTTGAGAAAGATCATAAGGCATGTTGCCTCTATCAAGACTTCATTCATACTAATGACCAAATTGTGTTTAGCAGGAAAAGAGCGAGCTGTGCAATATTTGTTATCTATGTCTCATTATTTTAACGCATCGTGAACTTCGAATTGAGCTTTCCACCAATGGGGTGATTTAACGTTCAAGTATTCTGTTTTCGTGGAAGACCACGTTTCAATTTAGAAAGGTTTTCAGAGAACCCCTATTGTGATTGCTCCACAAAGTAAGTTAACATCAATATCAACAAAACTTGACATTACATGTGAAATAAAAGGAGAACAAGGAAAGCGAGAATGTGTAAGTGTAAGATTACCTTAGGTGAAAATACGTACAAACATATCTTAGCATTTCATTGTTATAAGAATTCCCTCATCTATGAAACAAATCTATTTACCCAGATCTCTTTTATAATGGATTTCTATTTCAATAAAAACAAATTACAATTGAAAAAACAACTTCTTACTCACTGGTTTCTATCGGAAGGGTTCTGGTTTCTTGTAGGCAATTGAGATGTTCTTGGTTGCTGTTGTGAAGCACTTTGGTCACTAATCTCTGCTTGTGGCTCTCCATACAAGAAGAAATTTATATAATTTACCACAGAAAATACAGCAGAAAATGGCCATGTAACCACAGCCCACAAAGCACCTGAAGCAGATGACAGTACAGGTCGTGCAGTCTCAGTACCCTGGAATCAAAAAAGAACACTGTATAAAACAAAAAGTAGTAATATTCGCTCACAATTGAGTAATACTGTTGGTACCTCAAAAAGCTAATGGTGCAACAACAGCACATTTCATATGTGATGGATTCATAACATTAAAATATACACCTATTGTACTAATACTTCAGCCTTTACTTGAAAACGCAAAATTATGAAAAAGCAACCAACTGTAGTTCTAAGAGGGAATTGAAAAAAAATTGAACTTTTAAAATTTTCAAAAATCTGGAAATGTTAATAAAAATTCATCTCACGCATATTATAGCCACCTCGTCCATCCAGGTTGGGGATACGACATTATATATTATTAAAGATTTCACTTTGAAGAACACGATTCGCTAAGAAAAATTTGCAACTTTAATTATGAAATTGTAGGAGAGGGATTTCTTTTTTTTTAAGTGCAATTTTCAAAATTTCAAATATTTTACTGAAAACTGGACTGGTGCCATTTTTGTGAATGTACTTTTCTCTACTATGGAAGAAAAAAAATAAAGAAAAAAGAATGCATTATTGGGAACACTTTGAAGTTGTCCTAGGAGCTTCATTTGAAGTAGCCCCCAATGTTTGAAGATCTGCTTAAATTCAAAAGGCCACAGCAACAGAAAGATCAGTTGTGGAATATTCATTGCGAAGAAAATTCTGTGAATTGTTTAGACTACGGATTTCCAATGGGGTTGGTACTGTTCCCCTGGAGGTTGATGAAAATTTCAAGGGGGGCAATGTTGATTGGGGGTCTATAGCTGAATATGGACCAGTGTAATCAAGGTAGGTATAATCAAGGTCCTATTGATTACAAAAAATATTAAAGGACTTTTTAATTAATCTTTTTCAGACATAAGGAAACAAAACATAATATAAAATTACGATTCTTTCATATCTGTCATTTATCCTTAAGAGTAGGGGCATAGCCACCAGGGTCCCGCACCAGTCACGCAAAAGTAATAAGGCCTAAAAAGAACCTCTGTAGACAGATATTGGCAAAGAATAAAACAAATTGCACTCAAATGCATATTTTCTCCTTTACTGTATTCTTAAGCCAATTAGATTTAAAACTTCATTTCAGGTATATAGGAGATAGGGGCACCATTTCCATTTTCGCATCGAAGCATCCCAAAAACCTAGTTATGCAACTGCTTACAATGTTTAGAAAACTATCATTAATTAAAAATTATAATTATTTATTCAGAACAATATTATATCGTGAGAGAACTTACTCCCTGGAATATGAACAGGAGAAATGTTAAGGCCAGTGAAAAATGTTCAACATTTGGTAATCGCACAACACTGAAGATTAGAAACTCAGCTACTCAGACTTGAAAGCATGTCTGATTATCAAAAATTAAGATATTTACCGAAATATTGGTGTAAGAATTTACCATAAATCGTTTATCTGTAATTTAAGAATAAAATTCAGAATGTTAACTATTCCTAGAAGAATTTGTTTGACAGTTATTTATTACTCGGAAAATCTCGTCTGGTGTAGTTTCGTATATGAACATGCTGGAAGGTATAGATTTTACATTAAATGTTTGCTAGTTAGAATTTTCTTTATAATTTTTGTGAAGCTTGATTACAATATTCGAAAAGCAATTGATAAAGACGTTAGCATTTTTATTAAATGATACTGTTTATTCATTGTCAATTATTTTAAGGTTTTTCTCCCTAGTTTTCTGTGCAGCTGTTGTTGGCTTAATAACATTCCACATGGCCTTCACTTTGTTGTTTCAATCAGCTAAGTACAACTTTCTTGACAAAGCTTAGTAGTATTGTTGCAAAATGGTCTGTGGTTTTTATAGTGTTGTGATAGAGCAGTGCTTTTTGGGAGCTGTTCTATTGTAATCTTTTGGCTGAGAGATAAAAGGCTGGCGATCAAAAAACTTAGTTCGTAATGGTTTCTCTCTTGTTACTTCTTCCATATATTCTTTCCACCCACCAATACTAGGAAGGTATTTTTATTTGATGTAAAACCATAACCGTGAAGCAGCTTTTGGGCCCCTTACAAGACTGTGGATCCCAACTTGAGAATTCCTAAACGAATACAAATATTTTCATTAGATTCTGCGATTGTACATACAGCGCAGTAATTACTCCTTCAAAAATTAATCAATAATTAACATGTATTAGTAACAAGAGGAATCCAACAGACGGGGTTCTGCCCTTCATCTCCCTTTCTCTCTCTTTGTCCCCGCCCCTCTCCCCTAGCAAAAATTTAATAGAATGTTTAAAAAGATCTCGTCTTGAAGATTACAATGTGAGAAACGTTTCTTTGAGGCTTTTTACCTCCAAATTTTAGTTTTTAATGCCCTAGAATGATTTGCTTAGGAGTTATTTAATGATATAGATTCAAACAAATCCTGCTGAGTGTTGCAGGTTGCATTTGACATGAATATTTAGTTTTGTTCTACATTGCCATCTAGTGAATTTTTTCGATATTTTAATAGTTATTCTGCTATTCAGAGCAGAGATGAATTCAACAAATAAGAGTTCTTGAGTCATAAATGCTGTCACTATCATGCGTGCATGCACATGTCTACATATAAATTAATTATTTACAAAACTGAACAAGTGATGAACAACTATTAACGAAATTTATAGCTTTAAAATATATTGTGAAATTAGATGTCCCTCCCGAGATGTCAGAGAGTTGGGTCTTGGCTCAGCCCCTCTGTCCGTTGTTAACACGCTCCGTTGCCTGAACTGTTTAAGAAAAAAATTTATAAGAATTAAAAATAAAAGTACAGAAACACTTTCCTCTAAAAAGTGCATACAGTTTAAATTGTAAGTTCTAAAAAATTAAAAAAGTTTTTTAGCAATTGAAATTTTGTTGTCAAAATATAAAGCGTCTTACAGTATTTTCCTTGGTGCCAAAACTGTTCATCTGATGAAAATTAATAGATATTGGTAGCGAATGCAATGTATTTTATATTTGTTTAAGAACCCTTTTCTATTAAAGTGTGTAGTTTTCATGATATAAGTGAAAAATTGCAAAAAGCTTATATTCTGCAGTTCTTTTTAATACACATAATCTTTATGGTGGCAGTACTGATATTCAGATTACCCCCCCACACACACACACAGAATGATAGAAAACCTTTTCTCCCCTGCCAAATTATCACTTCACTGGACTACAAAGTGCACGATTGCAATGCTGGTTGATTTAAGATAAAGAGAATGCAAGGAGGAGAAATGTGCTACAGACTGAGTTAATTATGCTTTCATTACAAAAAGACTTACCGGTATAATGAGAATTACAGACCGTGGTACTAGGCCAAGTTCTGCAATGGTTGCATCTATCTGTTCATTCGTGAATTCAACTCGTGGATAAGAAGTTGAAAGACCAAAATCCCTGAAAAAGCAAACAACACAAATAATACAGATTGTTTTATTTTTCATATCAAGTATTAAGCATATCTCACATGTCAACTGCAATTCCATAAACAACATTCACAAAAAATTAAGACATATCACATTCCATTACACAGCAATACCTGCAGCATTAGAAAATTTATGTATTCAAAGTAATCAGATTAACTGTGCATTGGCTAGCAGTCCATGATTAAGTTCATATATATATTACAATCTGAATCAATCTTCCAATTTTTAAAAAATAATAAGCAGTCCCACACTGCAGTGGAGGTTCTACACAAGTGTTTCCCAACAATTTTGTGCCATGCCCCAACTAAGATTTGATAACATTCTTACTCAACTAGGAAACATTCAAATATTTTTAACATTAAAAATTGAATGTTTTACTGAAGAAACTTAAATGATAGTTGTTAGGAAGAAATCAATAAGAAATCGTTGAGGAAAAACAAATTTTAGTAAATTTTCAAAAGATGTAAAGATAATACATCATAGTGGTGGTGGTGGTGGTGGTGGTGTGTGTGGTGTATGTGGTGTGTGGTGTGGTGTGGTGTGGTGTGTGGTGTGTGTGGTGTGTGATGTGGTGTGGCGTGGTGTGTGTGGTCTGGTGTGGTGGAGGTGTATGATAATACATCATAGTTGTGGTGGCGAGGTGGTGGTGGTGGAGAAATCAATAGGAAATTGTTGAGGAAAAACAAGACGGTGTGGTGTGGTGGAGGTTTATAATACATCATAGTTGCAGTGGCGAGGTGGTGGTGGTGGTGGTCAATAGGAAATTGTTGAGGAAAAACAAGACGGTGTGGTGTGGTGTGGTGTGGTGTGGAGTGGTGTGGTGGAGGTGTATGATAATACATCATAGTTGTGGTGGCGAGGTGGTGGTGGAGGTGTGGTGGTGGTGTGGTGGTGGTGAAGAAATCAATAGGAAATTGTTGAGGAAAAACAAGACAGTGTGGTGTGGTGTGTGGTGCGGTGTGGAGTGGTGGTGGTGTGGTGGTGGTGGTGTGGTGGTGGTGTAGTGGTGGTGGTGTGGTGGTGGTGTAGTGGTGGTGGTGTGGTGGTGGTGTAGTGGTGGTGGTGTGGTGGTGGTGGTGGTGGTGGTGGTGGTGTGGTGGTGGTGGTGGTGGTGGTGTGTGGTGGTGGTGGTGGTGTGGTGGTGGTGGTGTGGTGGTGGTGGTGGTGGTGTGGTGGTGGTGGTGTGGTGGTGGTGGTGTGGTGGTGGTGGTGGTGGTGGTGGTGTGGTGTGTGGTGGTAAGGTGTGTAGTGAAATCTTTATTCTAAGTCTCCTCCTTGAACCCACATATATATTCATTTATTTATTATTTCAAATAATATCATAGTGTAACGTATTAGCCAGCGTGCCTAACACACCTAACAACCCTATTAACAGAACGTATATAACTGCTAATAAGTCTAATATACATTTTTATTAGTCAAATGATGCAGCTTGCAGCAATGATGTAAAGCGTAAACTTTTAAAGTTGGAATGATTTCTTATACTATGTAATTAATGTTTGTTATGATTCTCTTTATTTTTTTCAATATCCCTGTAATTTTCAATATAGTACTTCATTCTCTTGTTTTCTTTATTTTTATGTCATCAAAAAATGTAAGTTGTACTTGGAATTAGTATCTTTTTCACGTTCCTATTCCTGTAATTTTCGTTGTTCCTTTCCAATTTATTGTTTTGTTTTCAAAAATCATGAATATACATGCAATGGTATGATCTGTTCTTGATTGTACTTTGAGTAATTGATGTGTAATTTAATTTACCAGTTCTTAATGCACTCAACAACAATACAAACACAATTACAAACCATCTGAAAATTCTTTTTTATATTCAAAGTGTTTTCTGTCTTCATTAACATATCTCAAGTCAATCACACAATCTATCAAGTCAAGTCGCAAACTCTATTGCCATAGTGTGATATCACTGTCCAAATAATGAAATGTGTTCTGTATGTAGTCTTTTAGTTCAGCAATGGTCAGAGGATTTTGAAAACGGTCCTTGCCGACACCTCATACAAAAATCCATGGGTGAGAATCTGATGAACGTGGAGGCATGTCAATATCTGCTCTTCGACCTATCACTTTCTTTGAAAAGTCGAGTTTAAATCGAAAATCCTTTCTTCTTTCCTTAACATTCTGACAAGTGTTTAACAAAAACACTAATTAAGAAACTACAGCTTTAAACATGTCTCTCAGATCATGCTTTCAACAACTCACTATTCTCATTATTGTGTTCATCATTGCTTTGTATGCCAACTTCACGGGCTAAAATTACTGCATTATGTCTTGTTGTTACTTACTTTGCTTTCTTTTAACAAACTTTCCAGTAACAGTCTTCCATTCTGTAGGAACATCTCCACCTCTTATCATATAGTTAAAAAAAGGCCAATTGCTTGAATAATACATCTAGGCTCCTTTTTGTTAATTCTATTGGTATACCATCTGGTCGAGCAGATCTTCCTTATTTCATCAATCTTACAGCTTCTTGGAACTGATTTTATTAATGTTTTCATTGCTATCTAAATCAGTTTGTGTTTTATTCAAGAATTCCCTCCGTTCTTCTCTGAACATTTTTTCATAATATTCTTTCCATTCTTTAGTCTGCATAATTTGAAAATGACATTTTTCGTTCCAGTTGTACTTCATGGTTTCGAGTGTTTTCCATGCTTTTTTTGATCAAGAGGCACCTAAGCACTTTTCTATTCTCTTTTCTATCTCTGTTTAGTTTCATGTGTTGTTCTCTATCATCTTGTTTTGTCGAAAGGCATTTGTGGTAAAGATTCTTCTTAATATCTACTAGTTTTTAAATATCTTCATTCCACCAGGGACTCTTACTGAAATTACCCTCTATCTTTTTCCTTTCTCCTAAGATTTTGTTTGCTACTTCATGGATTTTACTTTTGATTTTTTCATACATATTCAAAGTGAAAAAAAACAACGAAATTTCATTTAATTTTATTGAAAGTTGTACTTTAAACACAAATATTTTCTACTTTTTTAAAATTATAGTATTTTGTGTCAATTTGAAACATATTTTCGTCCATTGTCGAAATTTCTTTGCTGCCATTAGAGAATGGAAAATACAGTACTACTTTCAGCAAGTGGTGATCTGAGCCACATTCTGCTCCTCGATATTCTCTGATGTCTTCAAATTTTAATTAAGTGGATATGGTTGCAAATGTCATAAGCAATAATTGACTTCAACTGTCTAGTAGTTTGTATCCAAGTAAACTTGTGTATGTCTTTATGTTAAAAAAAAAAAAACAACAACAACAACAACATTTAGAATACGAAGATTGTATTCTTCACATAATTCTATCAATCTATGCCCATTATCGTTTGTTACTGGTTCTCTGAATCTCCGTATTACATTGCAATTTTTATTTATTAGAGTTTGACTGTTCAGATAACCTAATACAATTACTTCTTTTTTATTTCCAATCTCTTCTAAAACAGCTGGCAATTGTTGATAACATTCTATTTTTTCTGTACCCTCTTTATATTCTCTGTTGGAACATATGCGCCCATTATTACATCGTATCCTTTCAATTTTAATTCACCATATGATGGTACAGGGTTGTTGTCAATAAATGCCAAATGTCTCAGAAATCTGTTTTGGACTCTCTTGATCACTGTGATGAAGCATCAGTATAGGGTGACCAGACTACCCCTGCCTATTCTAAACAGACCTCACAAGTGCAAAAAATAGTCATTTGAAGCTCTGGATATTATGAAAATATTTTGTATTTTCCTATCAAGAATCCAAGCATTTTCTTGACTTTGCTATTAATCAGTTCAATGTGCAAATTGAAATCCAGACGAGCATCAATGGTCACATGAAGATCTTAATGCCATCCACAGATTGCAGAGTACAGCTGTCAATAATGCATAAATTACATTCCACTTGTCCTGTCCCTTTTCTGGCAAAAAACAAATGCAACATAGCTTTGTTGATACCACAGCATCATTCTGTTATCCAAACACCAGTCAAAAAAGCAATGTTAGATCCAAAAGGAAATTACTTGCAAGTTTCACTTTGGATTTCGGTAAACAATTCAGCATCATCAGCAAAAAGCAAGACTACACCTTTGTTTGATAACTTCTTTTGATAATTGATAATGATGCAAAATTACAAGGGCCGAAGTGGGAGTCTTGCAGAACACCTAAGGGAACATTGTAATATACAAAAGTTACTACAATTGAAAGAGAGAAACTGTTTTCTCTCATTTAGGTAGGTTTGAAAAAGGCTTTGGCGAAGTCTGTATAGACCACATTCACTTGTCCCTCATGATCTAGAGCCCCAGCTAGGAAGTGACGTATAACGACTAGACTGGTCACTGTTGAATTGTCTAATCCTTGGCTCAATGTGTTGGTTCTCGAATGCACAAACCTCAGGTTGTTGATATTCTCAGAAGATATAAGAGGTGCGGGGTCAAGTTCCGCAGTAGTTTCAAAGGCATCTTCTGACCCAATATCCTCTGATTCTCTTGTATTGTTTCTTAACTCAGTCGCAATTTTTGCATATAAGGAGTACTCAGCGACTATCCATTTCTCTGATGAAATGTTCTGAAATAATAAGCAAAATGGCAATTTGAAACAAGAAAAAATTTACAAAACATTGATTTTATTTATTTTTTATCTTAGCAGGTTTACCTTCTAACACCACGATGACCTTATTTTAAATTTTTAATAATTTTGATTTACAGTAAAATAAAGTAATATTAAAAATTATAATTAAGAAAGATATTTATTAATAATAAATTTTTGCAACATTATGTTTATTAATAATAAAGTGTAATTAAATCTTTTCAATCAGTGTAGATTTAATTTAAAGTAGCTTCAAAATAATATGATTTTCTACCAGTCACTAGTTAACCCCCAATGTAGAAATGAAGCCTTATTTTGCGTAAATTTACAATTGTTTTAACAATACTTTGAGCTTAATCTTAAAGTTAATTTTTTTACTGGAGTTAGGTATCGTAGCAATCTAGTACCCTTGCAATTTTCAGATTTTTATCTAGTCCCCCTACAGAGATATTACAGTTCAAAATTTGGAATAAATTTAAACTTCCAATTTTTAAGAGGATGTAATTTTCAAGTGGTAAGTTGATATATTTGGCTTGAAGGACTTATCCATATACAGTCATTAATACTTTACAGAAAGTAACTATACTGTTATGAGTAAACGCACAGAAAAAATTACAGCTGTGATTGTAGTCCTTATTTCAAAAATTATTCTCTGAAAATTGAGATTAGTTCATTCGCGTTCAATGGTTGGTTGTAAATATTTCCCAAATAGAAACACATAAGGTAAGTAAATAATATTTCTATTTGTAGAACAGAGTATACTGAATTCAATGTCACTTATTCCAAAATGCTAGAACAACCCGGTGCTGAGTAATTTAGAGAAGAGTAAAGGTCTACAAATGTGAAAATGGCACACGGCGGAAAACAAAAATGGCTGCCTTTGTAAACCAAATTTTATAAAAAATAATTAAAAAATGTGTTTGATGCCAAAACATAAGGGAATTTATGGACAAAGTAGGAGTGTGACCAATTTATTAAATTCTGGACCACTTAATCCTATATTGCAGTGACGATCTGAAAGTGTCGTCATCGGAAGTCAACATGCAACTTCCTCATCAAAAACCATTTCTTTACATATCTTTAGGTTCAGGAGAATTATTTGCATCCATCTTTTCTCGAACCATGGTATACGAATATTGTTTAAATAGATATATTGCAAGCAACACCTCACAATATTGTAGTAACGTGTTTGTTTACTATCACAGTAATGCAAAATTATCACATAAATCATGAGCTTTTATTGTGACTGATAAAATGCTGAACATACCATGAAATGTTACAGTGATATTACTGCTTCATCCAAATTAAGAATCTCAGTTCCGCTATGCTCCATCTCAATTTTTAACTTTTGGCCTCTACAGTAATAACACTCATAACATTTCTAGGTACATTAATAGCTATTATACCAATCGGATCTGCTTTATAAACATACAAGAAATAATCAAGTAATCTACAGAGTAACTGGTTTACCTAATAATATATAAACAATAATAGCAAACAAAAGACTGAATTTTACTAACACTTACCTAAAAGGAAGGGAATATTGTTTTGCACATATTCTCGCACTCCCCTGATGGTCGTTTGTGTTGGAAAGGTAGTTGAATGAGTTGATCCATCAGGTAGGCGAAATTGTATATGAGCAAACCCTGGGTCCCTGCAAAATATTTACAATCAATTTCTGAACACGCCCTCAAGCATATACAGTCACTAAGACAGCTTATTATTCTAAACAACTTATATATATATATATATATATATATATATATATATATATATATATATATATATATATATATATATATATATATATATTATATAAAAAAAAAAAAAAAAAAAAAAAAAGTGGGCACAAAAAGATAAGAATCATTAGATAAGCCACCTGCAAGTGCAATCTATACAAATGAATTACTGATTGTCTTCTGCAACTTTCCTGGTATGTTTGCATTTGAGATGGAGTAGAAATAAAAACCAATTAATAATTAAAATTGTATTTTGTCCAATAACATACCTCTTATTAAACTAATGGCATGCGACATGAACACAAGCATACATACAGTCGACTCCAGTGACAGTGAACATCTGTAAACCAACATTTTTAGGTTTCACTATATCTGATGATGTCAAAACTGAATAGAATTTCTCCATAACAATTATTTTATTAATATAGAGATACAGCAAAATGCAGTACAAACTGAAAATTTCAATTTGTTTATTTCTCCTTAAAAACAACAATTATTTTCAATTGTTTGCTTTATTGGTAACTCCTCTTTATCCTTCTCCAAGTTCGTGCTCTCTCCATACTTGATCCTGTATTGTCCTATCTCCAAGTATTGTAATGCAGTCTTGACACCCTTCAATTCATCTTGCACTCTTGGAACACTGTCACCGAAGGTCCTTTTATTCAACTAATAACATTTAAGATGCTTTTCGGTAGCAGGTAGCTGCACACTCATAACACTTTAAGGTATGTTCTTCTTATTCTTCTTCTCCATTTCAAGGATTAGGCAGAAATGCCTGTTCCGTCTTCACTTTGCACTTCAGGACCATCTCTTTCTGGGTCGGCCGATATCTCTTCTTCCCTTCGGTTGGTAGTTCATCACTAATTGTGGAATACGATCTTCCTCCATTCTTTCGATATGGCGCCGCCATTCTTTCCTGTTTTTCTAAGATCCTTTCATTTATGTTGTATATATCTAGTTCTTATGGATATCCTCATTTCTTATCTGGTCTTGTTTAATGCAGCCTTTAACTTTCCTAAGAAATCTCATTTCTGCTGCTTGGAGCTTACTTTGGTCTCTTTTTTTCATTATTCCACGATTCACTTCCATATAGGAGAACTGGAGCAGCCATTGTCTTATAGAACTTAATTTTTGTGTCTTTCCCTGCTTTGTTCTGTAGTGTTCTGTAAATTATTCCACATATTGATTGAAATTTATTAGTTTTATTTTCTATGTCTTTATCTGTGTCATAACTGATGTCACAACCAAGGTAATTAAAATTTGAAGTCTGGTCGTTCATTGTGTTGTCAATAACTATTTTTGAGCATATGGGGTATTTACCGCAATGGGCCATAACTTTAGTCTTCGTTTTAGAAATTCGGAGATTATACTCATTTCTTCCCAGTTGATGCAGTGTGTATACAGCTTTTTGCAGATCATCTTCACTTTCTTGCAGTATTGTTACGTCATCTGCATAAAGTAGAACATTTAGGTGTTTATTCTGCTTCAACTGTATTCCAGAACTAGCTATGCATCTCCATTTTTTAATAAGGTCATCAATATATATATATTGAATAGTGTTGGAGATAAACTACATCCTTGTTTAAGTCCCCTATTTATTAATATTACTTCAGTCTTCTTTATGCCAGTATTTATTATAATTTTTGTCTCGTTATACATATTTTTGATGGTTTTTATGAGGTGTTCAGGATAGCCACTTTCGTTCATTATTTTCCATAGCTTGTGTCTGTCCACGCTATCAAAAGCTTTCTCGAAGTCAATAAAGGCTATATGGGTTTCCTTATTACTTCTCGTCATTTTTCTAATATTCTTTAAAGACTAAAATGTTGTCGTTACAAGAGCGTCCTTTCCCGAAATCTCGATTGTTCTTCTTGTAATTTAGCCTCTGCTATAATTTTCAATCGAGCGTTGATAATTTTTGCAAATACTTTATAAGCTGCATTCATGAGGCTGATACCCCTGTAGTTTCCACATCATTTCTTTTACCTTTTTTAAAGATAGATATGACCTCTGTTATTTTCCAGCTATTGGGTGTCTTATCAGATTTCCAGCATTCGTTGAACAGATGAAGCAGTCTAAATTCCATGTTAACTCCATCAGGACCACATGCTTCCTGTTTTTTACACTATTCAAGGCTTGCTTAATTCATCCAAGGAGATGGAATCCACAGTATTGTTGTAGCGAAGCTCTTCCTCTTTAGGTTCAACAGTTCCAGTACACCAAAGGTTTATATAGTGTTCCTTCCATTGTTCTCATTGATTATGCGTATATCTGCAACACCTTTCTCCATCTGATTTAAATGTGGTAAACGCTTTGTACGCGAACATTTGTCTTCATGTATATCATGTTCGATGGTACTTATAAATCTATCCCACGAGTCATTATGTGCAGATCTTATTATTTGTTTAGCGTTATTCCTTTTTTGTTTATATTCTTCTTTAGCTTCTTGGGTTTTGTTTTGAAGGAATTTTTTATGTGATATATCTTTATCTTTATGGCTTTCGCTATACAATCGTTCCATACTCTCAGTCCCTTTCTTTTCTTATGCTTTTTTTTCTTTCCTAAAGTTTCATATGCTGCCCTCTCTATGCATTCCTTTATATTCTGCCATTCCTTATCCACATCATCAACAGTTGGAACACTTGACAGAAATTGTTGAAATCGAATTTGATATAGTCTTTTTATGCTTTCTTGTTCAAGTAAGTTCACTTTGAAAATTTCCTGACTTGTCTCTTTCCTTGGTCCTAATTTCTTCCATTTTGCTACCATTGCTATTGTTGCAATCACTAGGTAGTGGTCTGAATATATATCACATCCTCGGTGTACTTGTACATTCTCTATTTGGTTACTAATTTTATCATTTGCGATTACATAATCTATCAGTGATCTGAGGCCCTCTGGCACTCCAGGTGAACTTGTGTATTCTTTTTTCTGAAAAAGGTATTAGCAATTTTCAACTTATTGAAGGCTGCAAACTGTCTAAGTTCTTCTCCATTTTATTTAAGTGCTGTTCTCCAAATACCCCGACAACTCCCAGAATCGGAATGTTACCAACCCTGGCGTTTAGGTCGCCACAGACGAGGACATGATTATTTTTGTTTATTTTGCTTATTTGTTTTTGAAGATCGTCATAAAACGTCCATGTGTCCTCTTTCCTTCCTTCTCTGGGGCATACACGCCTATAAGTATTAAGTGGTCCCTCTCTATTTTGAATTTGCACGTCGCAATTCGCTCATTTACAAAGGAATACTCCACTATCCTATTTTTCCACCTCCTGTTAACCATAATTGCTACCCACTACTTGCCCCGTCTATTTTGAGTTACTCACAGTAGATCATCGTATAATGTTTCATATCTTTTGTACCTTTCAGCTTTTTTTTGGTTTCCGTTATGACAGCTATATCTATTCCTTTTTCGTTTAAGGTATGTTAATAGCTATAATTTCACTTTTCTGTAATTATAAACGCGAATCAGAGGTTCTAATCATATTGTTGGTTCCATTATTATAACAAAAAAGTTTCATTTTTTTCGTTTTGGACAACAGAACAAATTTTCATAACAAATGTTTCATAAGGTAAAGGTAAAGGTATCCCTGTGTAATTGTACACAGGCCGATTTGGCGCACAGGAGAGGTGAAGGTAGGGCTCCACCTATTCATCACCGTTCGCACAAGGAGGAGGTTGTGTGGCGAGCACAACGCACCAGTCGCCTTTACCCCAACAAAAGATCCTGGTACTCACTTGGAAAGGAGGCTGAGTCAACCTCAGAACAGCCCTGAATGGAAATCACCAGATAAAAGCGCCAACCCAGCCGGGATTCGTACCTGGGTCCTTCAGGTCAGGAAGACAGTGCCCTACCACTGAACCACCGTGGATCCACAAATGTTCAATAAACACTAAAATAAATGCACAGAATCGTTGCATGCATTTTTAAGTGTATGTTTTGTATATCAGCATTATAAGCTACCTTTTCTGTTGCAAGAAATTGTTCATAATCGGACATTTTACGGCACAAATGATGATGTATTAGCCTGGCTCCTAACATCGCTCGTTTTCAAAACATGTACTCATAAAATAGAGGATAACATAATAAAGTAATTGCAAAAACTACTATTTAGTCAAGGTGATTTAAAGACAGGGAAATAGTAAAAATGGTTATTACTTTTATAACAGCAATCAAAAAAATCTGAAAAAAATTTACAACAATTAGTGTTTTGAGAGGAACTTTTGAGATTCTTTCAAATCTGTCCCAGGGTTCTAAGACAGTAAAAATTATTGTTTTGATATTCTTTTCAAAAAAAAAATTTGTTTGAATTTGATGCTGAGAAAATATTTTAAAAAATATACTATCAGAAAAACCTAATTTTCTTATTTTTCTTATTTTTCATATTTTTCAACCAGATGAAATAGTGTTAAGTAGGCAAAAACATTAAAATAAGCATGTTTCTGGCTGTAGGTGGGTGTGGGTGGTGGAGAGTGCTAAGAAACCCTTTCAAAAATCTTATTTATAAGTTACAGTAATAGTGTAACTACTTATATGTCATTTGCTTCAGGTAACATTTTACCATCTGAAGTGGGGGGCCCTTTGTCCCCTCAATAAAAGATCCAAAATCCCACCTCTGCCACATGGCAATTCACAGCACACCAGTGTGCAGCAATGCAATTCAACACTATTAAAATTAATTTAGTTTTACTAAATTAATAAGTGATTGCAATAAATAAGATTAATAAAAGTGATTATCTTCTTTCATTAGGTGATTTCAATATTGTAGGCACTAAAGGTGAATACACTTAACAAAAATGGGAGAAATTAATAGAATTTGCCATATAGAAGGAGTTGAGAATTACTAACACTTTCTTTAAACACCGAAATATTCACAAATTAACATGGACAGCATGTGGATTCGCCTCTATAATTGATTACGTCCTTGTGAACAATAGGACTTGGATAAATATTAAGAATGTGAGAGTACTTAGAAGTTTTGATGTATCATCTGCTCATCCCTTATATAGTAAGATGACTCACAATGTTCCCAAAAAGATGGAAGAAAACATCATTAAAAGCAAACAAAAAATAGAAACATTTAAAGTTCACCTGTTACAAGATTGTAGCACAAGACTTTTATACCAGAGTAGACTCAACAAGAAAAACATTAATCCTGTAAGTAACAATATAAATGAAGAATGGGCAAACATTAAAGAAATTATAACACAGGCAGCAGCAGCAGCAGAAGAAGAAGAAATCGGAGCATGGAAAATAAATTTTCAACAATTGGGCTAAGGTTCTGGAACGATATATCAAACAACTAATTAAAAAAAATAAAAAAGCGTATTCATTCATTTTATGGGAATATGAATCATAGAATGGAATATAAAGAAAATCCGCTTTAGTTATAAGAGAAGTCCGTAAACTTAAACGAGAAGTTTGGAAAAGATATGTTAGCGAAATTGAACATAACATACTTGGAAACCAAGTAAAGCATATAAAATTACAAAATATTTATATAATCCACAAAGTGATATAGTTCAAATGAATATAATTTCAGAAACTAAATGGTTAAATTACTTTAAATCTCTATGGACTGCAGAACAAAGCAGAGGAAGAAGAAGAAGGGAAAGAAGATATATATATATATATATATATATATATATATATATATATATATATATATATATATATCCTCGCTGCCTGTGGAGTGTTCATCCCATACGAC